>CM070568.1:38003767-38176267 GCA_036346405.1 Phyllostachys edulis | reverse complement strand
TATATATATATATATATATATATATATATATATATATATATATATATATATATATACATATATACATATATATATATATATATTTTCTACTCCTGTGTAGTTATACTCACTTTTGATATACCACCTAGAAGAACTTGGCATGTATGTATGTATGTATGTGTGTGTGTGTATATATATATGTATGTATATATATATATATATATATATATATATATATATATATATATATATATATATATATATATATATGTATGTATGTATGTATGTATATACATATATATATATACTGATGTATGTATGTATATACATATATATAGGTATGTATATGTGTATACATATATGTATGTATATGTGTACATATATATGTATATGTGTGTGTGTGTATAGTAATAATTCAACATATAATTAATATAGTAATTAACTTCACCTCCAATTTTTTTTTCATTTTAGAATTTTCATATGGCCAAACAAATATGGCTAGTCGCTACAAAAAGATTAAAAAGTAGAAACCTATAAATAAACAAAGTTTTTCTAGTGGCGGAGGTAGGCCGCTATCTCCGCTCTTCAATACTTCATAGGCGACGGTGTCGGCATCGGACGGTTCCTAATCATCGCCGAATCTAAACCCGAATGCATCCACTTGTGACGCTGGCTGCTCGAAAGTGTCTCGAAGACCCTTAGATCGTTGAACCAAGAAGAATTGAGCCTATAGGCTCTCTTCCTTGTTGAGGGGTCGCCGTCGACTCTCGATCCGCATGTCGCCTCGATTCGCAGCCTCAAGTGACGGCAAGCCTCCCGAGACGCAACGTCGTTTTGGAGGACCACGCCGATGACGCGTAAACTCGCCGAAAGTGGGAGATCACCCGAAGACGCGGCGGAGGAGGATGTCAAGACGGTGAAAGGTGGCTATCACCGCTCGCCAAATTCTCGGCCGACGAGTGAAGACACTTGTTGAAACAAAGAGTTCTTCCGCAAAGATGGTTCAACGTACAACGAGAGAGGTGCTTGTACAAAGGCGGGGTAGGCCATCAATGTCGGCGACAAGGAAGAGGCAGCCATTTCTGTTTTTTTTATAAGTATGTGGGGATGATCATCTTTGATGGCAGATGATCCTTTTTACAAAACAAGGTATAAATTCAGAGCATGAGACGAAGAGACGCATCGGGGAGCCGAAGCGGATGGCGACGAAGAGACGACGCCGATTTACTTAAGAAAACGCACATGGGCTATAGCGATATTATCACAAACGGTTATAACAAAACCGCTCGTGATATGTGGTAATATCACATACGGTTATTGTTAAGAACCGCCTGCGATGTCTTCTGACGGTTCTTTGTTGAAAACCGCTCGTGATATGTAGAATTATCACGCACGGTTATTAATAAGAACCGCCTGTGATACTACAAACAGTTTCAACATGAACCGCTCGTGATATTACCTCTTCACGAGCGGTTTTAGCGTTAGCTTGAAGAAACCTGATTTCGCCTCTAAACCAAAACCGCTCTGGTGATTGCATGTAATGAGATGGTTTTGGTCAACCGTCTGCGTGATGAAGCCCAAGATAGCCTTTTTGTAGTAGTGACTCTGCTCTCATTGCAATCTCCGTCTTCAATCCTCTCGCCTTTGAGCCTCTTCGTCTTCAGCTCTCTTCATTTCCAACTCTGTGATTTCGAACATATCACAGACGGTTTGTTGGTGGTAGCCGTCTGTGATTGGATACATATCACAGATGGTTTGTTGGTGGTAGCCGTTTGTGATTGGATACATATCACAGATGGTTTGTTGGTGGTAGCCGTCTATGATAGTATGTATTCACAGACGATTTTTTGGTTTTTGGCTAACATAGGTAATGCTAGCCATACCATCTGAAAACAAGCAAGCAGAAAACAGATATATCACAATTGATTTGACATAGAACAACTCAAAGTGATTTAAAAACTCAATATCAATTACAAAGTGATTTGAATTACAACTCAAAGTGAATTACAATAAATCAGTGTCGCTGGGGTGAAACTCTACATTATGGTGAATGATCTCCCCCCTGATGAAGTTGGTGAGCTGTCCTCGAACGTCCGCGAGTAAGTCTAGATGGTAGGCACTTTCTTCGATTATCATGACCTGTCGCTAGCAAGAGTAAAGTAGTAAGCATATATATTTAAATTAATAATTATATAGGATTGGCTGACAAACCTCTGGATCCTTCGTCTTAACACTCATGATTTCCAGCATATGATGACAAACGTAGAATATACATACGTTGCCTTGTAGTAGTTGCTGGTGGCACTACGAAATAGAAGTGTGATATAGGATATATGTATAGTCAGTTCGAGAGGCCAGGTTACGAAGTGTGATATAGGATTGTTATTCTGTAGCGGGTATCAAAAATTGTGTCTTGTGTCGCAGTGTAGTGCTCCATTCCTTGTGTATCCCTCCTCTGGCAACATAGGCGCTAAACGACCTACGTGATTCCAAAAAGTTATCCTCGGACATTTCAAACAAAGGAAGACTCCAATAGAGTTACGTATCGAGGAAATGAACACACCTGTTGAGTAATTTTTGCACAATAGGGAAGTCGTAGTTTTTGTCGACTAGGGAATCAAGGCATATTACCTAGTTCCACTTTGGTACAATGACTAAAAGGATCCAGTGGAACCTATGAGTATGTCGCTATAGTCATTAAACCTAAGTTCACATTGCGTATAAAGAACAAATAAAATTTGTATAGCAAGTAGTGAAGCACTTACCCCTGGTTGTATGGCACCAATATGTAGTCCTTGTTGCGGTGAGTAAGCAATCCCCTCGTTATGTACTTCTCGACATAGGATGTGTCTTGGGTGATGCATTGCTCGGAGATCAACTGTGGATCGAGGAAACCCACTGGTTGTCGTGATCGTCGGGCTTCTCGTATCATGTATCTATACATAAGCAATGAGTTATGACATTTATCGGTATTACGTGAATGTAGAACTTGATTGTACACACTTACAATGTCCAGCATCATAGAAGTGAGGCGTCGAGAGTGCCGAGGTTGAATAGATCAAATAAGTCTTTGAAGCCCACGATGAAGTAGCTCGCCTTGTGGAGGAAATGGTTCTTTGTGTAGCTGACGGTGAATCCAGTAGGCCGGTCTTCCCTCTCCTAGTCGGTCTGCCACATGTACCAGGCATGCAAAGTCCCACAACCCAAACCAGCGTGGCGTAATATTGTGTAGGAGACCAACAATATTCCGAGAGAGTACGTGCCGGGCTTGTGAGGCGCCTTAATCTTCTTCAATTTGGCCTTAACGCCTCATGTGCTATTTTTCTTCCTAGAAGTCGACTCGACATGCTTTTCTTGTTTCTTGGGCGTCGTTTCCAAGGTAGTCGATACGAAGGCCTTCTGAAGGGGGGGGTTTGAGGTGGAGTAATCGAGGGTACTGTTGGAGAGGCATGGTCGTCGTGTGGAGATTGCGGCACTACAGGGTCAAGGGTGATGCCCCTCTTGGGCCACTGGAAATAAGTGTGCAAGGCATCCCCTAGTGTTATGATCTCTTCATTCGAACGCTTCTCTAGCGGGACGACCATCAAATTATCATGTACCATGTCCACCTGGACCTTGGCGTAACCCTACGCCAACTGAGCACCTTGCACCACTATCCCTTCCTGGCATGGATACACCATCCCCGCCTAGCCTCAACAGAAATGGACCCAACTAGCCTTACTTGGAGCATGCTGGACGTGGGCACCTACAAAACGATACACATTTAGCTAAGGCGTCCTACATATCTATATTTGGAGCATTCCAGAGATGTACATTACCTGGATGACATTGATAGGTAATTGGACGTCGGCAAGTTCAGAAAGTGCAGGCGTGAACGTGACGCTACTCTGATGTTGAGGGGGACTAGCTCCCAAAATCACGAGGGCATCTTGCGACTGGTTGATGAGTTGATTCATTTGTTCCTGCAATGATGTTATCTGTCCTTGAAATTATGCACTAATCTGTGCACTAATCTCCTCTTTCAACTGTTCCTCGCATTCGACCTTGGATCTCTTTTGACTCCTATACGTCTCATAGTCGTGTGGGAATCCATATTTCTAAGATACGTAAACCCCAAGGCCTCAAGGTATGCACTGGTGCCGCTTATTTCCCGTGGTCGTGGATAGTATATCCTTCTCTCTTCCGCTTCAAGGAGCCTTAGGAAGATTCGGTACTCAATGTTTGCTACAAGAGGCTATCATGTTATTTTAGACTTTACGAAATTATGGACTTATTAACAACTAGGTAGTTCGACATCTCTTACCAGGCGTTTGAACACTTCCTCGTCTACCAGGTTTGTGAAAGAGATGGCGTCTGACGACGTGATTGTGGCCCTCCCTCTTAACCAGTTTTGGGCTCGCTCGTATGTGATCTCGCCAAATGGTGGGGAGACCTGCGACTGGATTGCCACATCGTCCTCACTCATCCATCCCTGGATTTTACCCGCATACCCAGCGGTGCCGAGTCTGTGGGGGTGAATGTTTTGTGCCTGGATAGCCTCGTGTGCCTTACTTTGCTTCTGAAATTCGTCCGTCATCTTCATTTGCACGAAGGCGTCCCATGTATCCGCCGACACAAAATGATACTTCGTGCAGGGTGTCTGATCCTTGTTCACATACTCCGTGATAAGCTTGCTCTTGAAAGTCTTCTAAGCATGTCCCATCGAGAGGAACGCCTGTCATTGCACGAGTTCGAAGACTTCTGCTGGGATATCGAACGTCGTTGTAATTTTAGTCCACAGTTGCGCTTTCTCTACGGCCGTTAGATCCTTCCATTTCTGTGTGGTGATGGGGACCCGTTCCCTTCCAAGTATACCGCAGGTGGTCCGGAATGCTATCGTTGCTTTCTTGGGAAGCAGAAGGACCCTAGCGGTACTGACGGCCGTGATGGTCATTCGGCCTACAGGCATTTTCGATATTCCTTTGGCATGTCGCTTAGGTACCACTTTCCTCAAAGATCTAGACGTATTTGGCGACGTCGATGACGGCGGCGAAGACGGTGCTGATGCCATCTCGCTTACTTGCTATCTCGCAAGATTAACAAATCAATAATGCATCAATAAATGATATTACTGCAAGATCAACAAATCAGTACTGCATCAATTAGGATAAAATGCTCAAAAGATAGAACTTCACAATAAAATAAATCATCAATTGAGAGTTCACTGTCAATATTTCAATTGAACCAACTATACAATATTTCAATTGACAGGAATATAAACAATGGCAGAACAATAATCACAGTGAACAGAAGCTACCAAAGCGGTGAGCTCGTACCTCCCACAACATTAATAAGAAATATCTCCCAGTACTAGAGTCAATCAAATCAGCACAATTTGAAACTTCTACTAGCACAATCCAAAGCGGTGAGCTCGTACCTTGATGGGAGGCGTGGACGAAGCGAGTCAAGGTCGGAGGAGCAAGGCGTTGTCGAGTTCGGGGGTCGCAGAGGGAGGACACCGGCACGGGGAGGAGGAGGCACGGGGATGACGGCGGCGTAGGGAAGGAGTACGGCGCAGGGACGACGGTGCGAAGAGAGGAGGCTCGGGGATGACGACGGCATAGGGGAGGACGGCGGCGTAGAGAGGGGAGGCTCAGGAGGAACACGGGAAGTAAGGATGCTTGGGAGGCGGACCGAAGAGTGAGCTCTGAGGAGTGAGGACGCAAACCCTAGCGGAGCCCTACTTATAAATGCATATCACATACGGTTCTCTTAAAGAACCGTTTGCGATAGGTGCATATCACAGACGGTTCTATTCCAAGACCGTTTGCGATAAGCGAGCATATCATAGACGATTCTATTCTTAAGAGAACCGTCTGCGATAGGTGCATATCACAGACGGTTCTATTTTAAGAACCGTATGTGATAAGTATCACAGATAGTTTTATTATGGAACCGTCTGTAATGCTCAGCACGGGTGGGGGAAATTTTTTACGCGTGCACGGGAGGCAAAATGTTTTGGCTCCTTAGGATCGTATGTGCTACATATATCATAGATGGTTTATTCCACTAGACCACGTGTGATAGTTCTTTCTAGCTAAAAAAATATTCTATTTTTTGGCTAGCCTTAGGAAATGCTAGCCATGCCCTCTAAAAACAAGAAAGCAGATACAATCATAGATGGAATAAATTCATAATTAGTGAATCAATTACAATAGAATAATTCCTTAATTACATTCCAAGTTTCTTAATTACAATGGAACAATTTTCCAAATAGGTGTCATGGAATCATTCCAGTTGCTATTTCATTTTTAAAAATAGCCGTTCACGATGATCGACACGCATATAGCTAGCTTTCTCACTGGGTTCTTCCTCGAGGCTGATGCCGTCCCTGAAAGGAGGTAACTCATCAAATTGATTGTACTCTTCCTCATCCACGACATTCTCAACTTCGATAATCCATCTTTTTCCATGAAGAACTACGTGGTGGTTCTTATTTGCTGGGTCATTTACATAAAAAACTTGAACAACTTGTTTAGCGAGTACAAATGGTTTGTACTTGTATCCGACACATTCGAGGTCCACAGTAGTGATGCCTTACTTATCGACCTTCACACCCTATGGAAGTTTGACCCAATGACACCGAAACAGGAGGATCTTAAAAAGTACGTAGTTGAGCTTCCGAATCTCCTCTACGAACCCACAGTAGGAGCTCAACCCAGTGGTATTGAACTGCTCGTGAAACGCATCTATGTGGACACCGTTGTTCTGGACTGTGCTCTTCCTATCCTGAGCTATCGTATAAAATATGTACCCATTTATGTCGTATCGTTGCCATGTTACAATTATAAATTTTGGCCCTTTTTCCAACCAAGCATATCATCACTTGATGATGGCCTCCTAGTGAATCACACCTTTAACCATGCGTTGAACCGGTGGTTGTGCTCTATCATGATCCAAACCTCCGACCGGTCTGGATTCTGTTGGTGTACCATGTCTTTGTGCTCGTTGATGTACGGGGACACTTGGGTCAGGTGTTGCAAGACCAAGAAATGGGCTTGAGCGTGCGCGTCGAAATTCAGAGTGATTGCTTTCCTTCCGATGGTCCTGATACCCTCCAGCCTCCCCTCATGACGAGATAGAGGCACACCTATTGGTTTCACCTGAGCCATGTGGTCGACGCAGAACTCAATGACCTCTTCGATTACATAACTTTCGATGATGCTGTCCTCTAGCCGAGATCGATTCCATATATAGTACTTGAGAATTCCCATATACCTCATGAACGGGTACATATGATGTAAGAACACATGGCCATATATCTTTGTCTCTTTCACAAGGTGAACAACGAGATGGACCATGATATCAAGAAATTACGGAGGGAAATACATCCCAAGATAACATAGAGTCGTCACCACCTCGACCTGCAGAGCATCTAGTCATTCGGTATCGATGACCTTCTGAGCAATTGAGTTAAAGAAATAATACAACCTCATGATTGCCACATGGACCTTGTTTGGCAAAATACTTCTAATTGTAAAAGGAAGCATTTGTGTCATCAACCCATGACAATCATGGGACTTCGTACCAATTAATTTCAAATCTTCTATAGAAACAAGTTTCTTCATGCTGGCGGAGTAACCGGACGGAACTTTCACACCATGTAAGCTCTTGCACAATTCTTTTCTCTTGGCCTTGGATAGAGTGTAGCAAGCTGGGGGAAGGTACGTTCATAATTTATCGGTCTTTTTCGGTGCTAACTCGATCCTTATGTTCATATCGACCAAGTCACGTCGTGCGTTGACACCATCTTTTGTTTTGTCACGAATGTTTAGTAAGAGACCAATCAAGCTATCATATATATTCTTCTCCACGTGCATGACGTCGATGCAGTGGCGAACTTCTAAGTGCTCCCAATAAGGCAAGTCCAAAAAAATTGATCGCTTCTTCAGATGTTCTTTTGACGGGTCCTCCATTTACGTCTCTTTTTAAGCACAACATTGATATCCTTGACCATATCATAGACATCTTCCTTCTAAAAGCCCTTGGAGCTAAACCGTCCTCCTTATTTCCGTCGAATTATTTCTTTATCTTGCGGTATGGGTGATACCTGGGAAGGAACCTACGGTGACGTATGTACACAGTTTTACGCAAGTTGTTCAGCCACACACTCTCGGTATCATGTAAGCAGTGCGGACACGCTTTGGCGCCTTTTGTACTGAACCCCAATAGATTACCAAGGGCAGGAAAATCATTGATGGTGCAGAACAACATGACACGTAAAGTGAAGTTCTCTCGTTTGTACGCATCCCATACCTGTACCCTTTCGTTCCACAGTGTCACAAGACCTTCCAGCAATGGTACTAGGTACACATCAATATCGTTCCTTGGTTGTTTCGGCCCTTGCATAAGTAGTGATATCAAAATATACTTTCGCTTGATACACAGCCAAGGAGGAAGGTTGTACATACATAGATTCACGGGCCAGGTGCTATGTCGGCTGGTCATGTTACCGAAAGGATTTATTCCATCTGTACTCAACCCAAACCTTATATTCCTGCCCATTAATCAAGTCTTCAAAGCTCCTATCAAAGTTTCTCCAATCGGGCGTAATCGTGAGGTGTCTTATCTTTCCATCTTTCTTACGCTTCTCCGAGTGCTAACGCAGTAATCTTGCCTCTTTTCAGTTCGCAAATAAATGCTTCAAACAGAGAATTATAGGCAGATACCACAATACCTTAGTACGAGGTCCTTGCTTCACCTCGATGCCCTCGTTGTCATCGAAGTGATTCTTACGCTTGTATTGGGATGCTTTTCACACCGGACATACATACATGTTTGCATACTCTTTACGGTAGAGGATACAATCGTTCGGGTATGCATGTATTCGTTCTACTTCCATTCCCAATGGACAAAGAACCTTCTTGGCTTGGTAGGTGGTTCTAGGCAACACGTTTTCCTTTGAAAGTATGTCCGCTAGGAGACCTAGTAACGCCGTGAAACTCTTGTCGGACCAACCATTACTTGCCTTCAATTTTAATAGTTCAAGCACGATGACAACCTTGTGTATTCCGGCTTACAGCCCGGGAACAAAGGTTTCCCCGAGTCCTCCAATAAGCCCTCGAATCTACCAAACTCTCTCTCACTATAGTCCACTTCTGCATTGTGAGACCCCGACGTTTATTAGGCTCATAATACTTAGTCATCCGATTGACCCTAGTATTATCAACCGAATAAACCCCGGTCTCGAGAGATGTATACTTCCTGTAATGCAAGATACATACCTCACAACAAAAGAATGTATCAATTCCATACAACACATAGAACATAAGCAACAAACCGAAGTTAACAATAATATGGAATAGATATTACAAAAGAGAGGCCCTTAGGCCAAATAGCAATAAATACAAAAAGATAACAATGAAAGCAAAAGTGCCATAAAGATGGCTATAACACAAAGCCAATCAAGGTGCCTTAACCCTAGGCATCTCGACCGACCGCCAAGCTAGTCGTCAAGAAATCGCAACACGTAGCACAAAAGAGAGGCTCTTGGAGCTCTCCTTCTTCCTCTCGCAACAAAAGCCACAAAATTACCACAACCACGGCGCATGAGTACATAAAGTACTCCGCAAGACTTACGTGTGAGATAACGTAACTATAAATAGCTACATGCAAGCTTTATTTAAGTGGATGAGGCTTTGGACTCATTTTAGCATAAAGCAACATTTATTTGCAATAACATAATAGATTGAAAGCAATTTGACAAAGCATTTTTAATGGTTGAAATAACAACGCGATAATAACATAATAACAACAACAAGAACAATCTCGAAGTGACTAACCCAAGTCACCACAACAATAGCATGAACTCCCTGCTCATACCAACCATGTCAAGTTTTAATTAAAGGTTGTAGTCTAGTCTTGAACGACCTTACCAAGCATGTCCATAACCTAGGACGAGGCTATTCAATAGTTTTATCCTCGCAGGTGTACCACTGCACTCCACACGCCGATCGCTTTCCTTTACGCACACTTCCAAGGTGTGCCGCACGCTAAGTCCTACGAGACCTTTCCAAAGGATGAATGCTAATTACGAGCTGCACAACCCACGGGAGAAGGAGACATCACAACCTTCCCTAAGCTAATGCTCCCTCCCACACTATACATATACTTTTATTTTTGAAAACACACCAACCGAGCTCGCTCATAATTAACACCTCCTAGAGTACTTAGTCAAGAGGGGTTCCATATGCCTCGCGTGGTTAGTACGCCAAATCGCTGGGCTTAGTGACCCAAGTACTCGGTCCTTAGGGACCCAGCATACCACCACATCCAAAACCGCACCATCCATCCAATATGCCCAAGTCTAAATCAATCTTTTATTTTCAGTTTTGATTTTACAATTAATCAAAGCACAAGTGCTGGACATATAAGAGTAATAATCATTTTGAGTGATCAAGACCATCGACTAAGTCGATGATCGCCCATTTCTACCGATAACTAGGCATGTCTAAGCAATTTATATCGAAACTACTAAGTGATAAGAGCTCATCCAACGAGCTCCCACCACAGCAAATAACCTAGGCTCATGGTAGTAGAGGATAAACAATTCCTACAGATCATGCAACTATAGGCTCGCTAGCGACATTTAACACAAAGTAGCATGCATACATAGAAGTAAAACAAAGTATTAAGCTTTAAAGTAATGGGACAATGATGGAAATGGTCAAACTGCTTGCCTTGTTGTTGGTGGTCACTTTGTGGCAGAGGGTCACTCTCGGGATCACCACAAATGTCGAAACCTAACGGAAAAGCGAGAAGGAACCGATAAGAACGACGAAACACAACAAAGACAGCACAACAAACGAACTCCAAATGCCATGAAAATTTTACAGCAGCAAGACAATGATTTATCATGACTTTAGCAACAAGAACCAATTGATTTGGCTTCTCAATGCAAAAGATATGATGAAATCAATTCTGCTCAGCCTATTAATTACCAAACTGCACTATTCACTAATTTAATTATGAGGCAACATTTTCTAGAGAAGCAGCGAAGCTGAAATTTTTACTGTAAAACCAGCACCTCATGAGATGAATAACACAATTGAGTTCATCTCATTTGGAGCCATTATGCACTCTCTACAAATTTTCAAAAACAAGAACTTGAACAAAATTATAATGCACAAGTCCTCAATTTCCAAATAGCAACATGCTCAAAACCAATTTTCACAGTGAGTTCACTAAGAGAGGAAACCAACAAAGTTGGTCTCACCCAAAAATAGTCTATAGAGCATTAGTTATGTATTTTACAAGTTAAGCATTGATTTAAGTGCACATTTTAAAGTTGGTTTTAAAATCTAATGGCAAACTGTGCTCTGGAGCTGAACTCAACTTACAATCATTTTTGGATTAAAGTCAAGTTCAAGACAGAGCTAACACAATTTGAATGACCTCAAATGGATTTAAAATGAAAGAGATATGAAATTTTAAAGTCTATACCTTATTTCAGTTTAACTAAGACCTCACCGAATTCCTAAAACTCACAAGGGTATGGGAGGACGTGAGCCACCGATCTTAAATCCAACGGCTCAAGATCTCCAGGAGAACATCACACACGCGCACGTGAAAGTCCAGAGGTCCCGGACCTCTTAGCAACTCACATGCGCGAGGTGAGGGGGAGGTCGGGGTAGAGATGGGAAATCCAACGGACCACAACACAGAAGGAGGTCCTGAACTGGACTGATCTAAAGGGAGGTCCTCAACGGTGAGATCTTCCAAAGGAAGATCTAAACTATCAAGATCTCCCCAAGGAAGATCTGCATCGCCAAGACCTCACAGGAGGTCCCGGACGGTCCAGATGTTCCAAGAGAGGTCCTCGATGGTTCGAGATCGTCCGAGGGAGGACCTTGACGGTCAAGATCTACCCGGGAGGTCATGAACGGCCGAGACAGCCTAGGGGAGGTCTAAGGAGGTCCAACGCTGCACTCTCCGTGGAGGTCCGGACGGCCATGATTACGCAAGGGAGGTCTTGGACGCCCGATCTCTCTGAGGAGGTCCGACGCCCTGCACTCCAACGCCGCACGAGCTTTGGACATGAGATAAATGCGCGACCACGAGGAGGTCCGCGCGAGGGGTTTTAATGCGCGCAAAGGGACGGGGTTAATGGCGCTAAGACACCAATGATTGCGATGATTGGGCATTTAAAACGGTGAATTTATGTCCTAAAACGACAATGACACGCCGGACGTCCGACAAAATCCCGAAGCGTGAAGAAGTGATCTCGCCGGCGATGTAGAGCTCGGCGGTGAGGTTCAATGATACCACCGAGTGCACAATAACGCTATGCGACCCAAAGGACCTCCTCTCGACGGCGACGCGGCTTTGAACGCCAAGGAGCCGAGAGGGCAAAGATGACCAAAGACGGCCAAACACGAAAATGCAAAAAGCAGCTCACAAGAACATTCAAGCTTAGCAAGAAAGCTCCGCGAAAATCATTCATGCGGTGCAGCAAGATCTAAAGGACTACAGGAGGAGTACACGAGGTCCTAAGGTGCCGGGAGGTCGTGGAGGTGATGACCGGTGTTGGGGAAGACAAAGGAAGCTTCACCGCCCAAGACACCACCCAGCTCCAGCTTTGTCCTCCTCTGAAAAGTGCCCAAACAACTAAGTCAGGATAACTTCCAAGAGGTGTTGGGAGCAAAAGCGAACAAGGGTTTGAAAAGGAAGCCATCGATCTTCTTGTGCCACCGAGGAGCTCCAAGGACTCAACAATGGCAGCCACCAAAGAGGAATTGAGTGAGGAGGAGCTCACCACGCACAAGTGCAAGACCGAGATCAACTGGTGTAAAAGAAGCCAAGGGAGGCTCCCAAAGGATACTTTATAGCCTCGAGTGAAGGTTTGAACGGGGCTAAGCTCCATGGTGAGCTTAGCCCACAAGTTGGTCCATGGGTGGACAAGACATAAAGGTTGACAAGGGGTGGTCAGGCACGACTGAGAGATGGAAAGTCGACTCACGCATTAAATGCGGTCAAGAAAGAGTCATGGAAAGGACACAAAGGAAAGGCCGACATTAACTCCCCGGCCAGCAGCACGATGCGCGCCAGAGGAAGGAGAAGAACAGGAGGTCCTCATGACCGCTGGATAAGACTCCGGGAGGTCCTAACCATCGGATCTCATTTTTGAACCAAGAGGTTTTAAGTGGCCGGGAGGAGGTCCCACCACACGATCAAGAGATGGGGAGGTCGTGGCCCTCCGATTTCTTAATCGCAAAAACGCACGTGAGGAAAAGGGACAGAGGTCCAAAGCGTTGGATCTCCATCCAACTGCAAACCTCCAGTGAGGACTTAATCGCACGCGATCAAAAGACATGAGGGAGGTCATGGCCTTTGGATTTAAATCTAAGGGCACACAATGACCGGGAGGTCTGATATGATGCGCAACAGTAAGGGAGGTCAGACCGCTAGATTTAGATCTAAGGGTTCCGATCAAAGGAGGTGGAGGTCCCGAGCTATGCAACGCACAAGGGAGGTCATGGCCTTTAGATTTAGATCTAAGGGCTATGATCTCACGTAAGGCCGGGAGGTCTCAAAAGCATGAGACAAAGGAGGTCGTGACCGTGAGATTTTAAATCTAACGGTGCACAACAAAAGATGGGGGAGGTTGTGAGTGCTTGATATCAGGGGAGGTCGTGAGTTGCTGGATTTGATCCAATGGCTACGACCTAGGTTAGGTGGAAGGTTTGTTTAGTTTAGGTTGAGAGGAGGAGGTCAGGCCATGGATCTTGGATCCAAGGGCTATGACCTCACGCAGCGGGATGACCTCGACCGAGTATGTTGAGGAGGAGGTCGTGTCGTTGGATTTGATCCAACTGCCACGACCTCAACAAGGGGATGACCTCACCGTGATGGTTTAACACTCGAGGAGGTCTTTGAGGTTTAACACGGGGAGGTCATGACCGCTGATCACGGATCCAACCCAAGAATGACCTCATGAGGCGGGGAGGTCCTCGCGGTGTTGATCATGAGGAGGTCGTGGGCTCATGGATGTAAATCCAACTACCATGCGACTCGATCAAGGGGAGATGAGGTCTGGCCGAGGTGCAGACTGGTTGGGCTGGACCAACTTTGAATATGGCTAGCCCAAGGAACAAGTGTAGGCTTTTAAATTTAGTTTTTAACAAATGAAACTTAGCGGTAATTATTTGAGATAGCAAATGAACTCCAAATTTGATGGAATTTTAACTGGAGCTTGTCTGACAATGAGATCAACCTTGCATAAAATTTCCAGAGGTTATTATGCAATGCATTTTTCTCAGGAAATTCATGAAGGTTGTTTAAAGGATTGTTTTGCCTCCAAAAATTATCAACAAGTGTTATAACTCATGATATTTTTTTAAGGGGTCCCATATCAGTTTTTGGGACCAAGGAAAATATATTCCAAATGTTTGACACAAGATTTAAGATAATTGGAGAATGAGTTTGATTTTTGGGTCAACAAGAGCTTTGTGTTTTTGGATTACACAACTCTTGGACAAGAATTACATAAGATTTTAGGGTTTTTCAAGATGTGAGAAAAAGTTTTAATTTCTACACATATATTATACTTGATTAACCCTAATTATACATTTGGGATGTTACATAATCTCTCCCCTCATAAATCTCCCGAAAATTTGGCTCACTTTCAGAAGAAAGATGGATAGTCCGCACGCAGACTATCCATCTTTCTTTACCGAGCGAAGCTAAATCTCGGGACGAGATTTCTGTAAGGGGGAGAGATTTTGTAACATCCCAAATGTATAATTAGGGTTAATCAAGTGCCCTTCGATCTGTACATTTGGGATGTTACATGCATCGCGTAGCATCTGATTCAGATTATCATCGTGCGACCTACCCTCATCGAAAGCACAGTCCACATCTGTCATATCATTGTCTCCCTCGACGATGTTACTACCTTTCGGTATAATTTTTTCTTCACCATGACTGGTCCAACATGTATACTCCTTTTTGAAACCCCTTCAAATCAAGTGCCCTTCGATCTGCGCCGGGTTGGAAAACATCTTCATGTTATCACAATCAATGCATGGACAATACATAAATTTTATCCCCTTCTTCGACATATCCTGCTCGGCAACTCTTTTAAAAGCAAACATGCCATCAATATACTCTTCACTCACACGGTTCTCAATGTACATCCAGCTTCGGTCCATTTGCACTACGCACATAACCAATTAGATTAATGCATGCAACTACTCTTCCTATTAACCAGACATACTACAAATTGAATAGCGATTAACCCAGGGCAAATATAAATGTACGGATTACAGATCATTACCCTTGGAGCTCACCACGAAGATCTCAAATATCTCGCGAGATCTCTTCCTATTGACCAATCTCTCTTTCTTCCTCCTTTCATTGTCCTCCTTTCCTCCTTCATTTGACATAGTCAGAACTGAGGCTCACTATGATGTGAATAGTATTATTCTACACAATACAGGACAAGTGAATGTATATATACATGCTGCTCATTGTTCTATTGTAAATCTTAACTGCCAATAACCTCCTTGGATGATAAACCTAGCTATCATCCATCTCTCTATATTATAATGCATATAATTAGAAGCAAATACTAACATTAGATCACCAAGAATAAATAGATCTATAAGCACACTTGCAAATCTACGGTATTTAATTCTTTCACCAAACGCACAAGAGCTAGCCACCTCCTTCGAAGCAGCCGCATATCAGAGACAGATCTCACTATAGACAGATCTGTCTGAAGTCGGGATGACAAGATATTTAATTAAGATATCACGATGCTTTTTAAAGAAAACCGCTCGATGATACGATCACGCACGGTTTTAAATAACCACCGTCTATGATAATCATAGGCCTCACACGGTTCATATTAAGAACATTCACAGACCGTTCTAGTTAAGAACCATCTGTGAAACGTATCATAGATGATTCTTAACAAGAACCATCTATGAAACGTATTATAGACGGTTCTTAACAAGAACCGTCTGTAACATTTAGAGGGTATTTATCTGGCCGTCCCCTCAGATCTAGATCTATTTGTAGTAAGAAATGTTTTTGATATATATGCGACAGCTTTGAAGGAGACGATCGGCTCTAGGGCGCGTTTGGTGAAAGAAATACTGTAGATTTTTAAGTGTGCTTGTAGATCTGCTATTTGTTCTTGGTGATCTAAGGTTAGTATTCCTTTGTTTCTGATACAGTTGCATGATCTTTTTTCAGGGGGTCGTCCACGCAGCATGAGGAGGATGAGGCAACAGCCACAACGTACTTTATCGAGCCTGCAAGTTCAAAAAGCTTGGCTACCAGGAGAGCGCATGAGGAGGCTATTTCGATGGCATTCCCCCAGACACAACTGTAGGCCTCAGATGTGCCACGCAGCATGCATAATTGTAACATCCCAATTTTTTCAGAGCTTTAAAAATCATTTGAATAGTTGGTAGGGAGAGAGAGTCCACCATTTGGATTTATTTGAATTTAAATTAAAAGCTTAATATTGGACCTTTAGTAACAAAACAATTTAATATGAATAATTCCAACATGAACATTAGTCAAAACTATTTTATTTGGATTCTATGAGCTTGGATATATTTTCTAGAATTTTCTCGAATTTTTCCAAGGTCTTTTGCTATTTTCCATTGCTTATTTGAATTTCGGTATTTTATTAAAAAGGAAAAGCTATTTAAATCTCCAATGGAATTCGGGCGAATTCCTTCGCCCATCCTGTTCATCTCATTAAAACCTCCTCCACCGTTGGATCAACGCCGAGCGTTAGATCTCCACCAGCGCGAGCCTCGCTCTCTCTCTCGACGTGTGACCCCACCACCTTCGCCTCGCCGCGTTCTTCTCAGGACGCGGACGCCAAGAATCGCTTATTAGCGGTCAACGCCGAAGCTTCACGCTGGCGCCTCAACCTCCCGCTCTCCTCATGAGCGCAAGACGACCTCCACGACCACGCCACCACCCTCAAGAACCCTCATCCTCATGGCGGTTTACCACGTTCCGCAATCGCCGCCACGACCTCCACGCAGCGCCGCCTCGAGCTCCCGCCCCTATAAAGGCACCCCGGATCGCACCGCCTCCTTTTCCCAAACCCCAACCCACACCTCCTCCCGAGCCCCAGCCTTGCCGAATTTGAGTTTTAGAGCTCTCGCCGGTGGAATTTTTCGATTCAGCGCCGCCAGTAGCCGCCGCTGTCGGGAGCACGCCACCGAAGTTCGCCATCGCCTCTACCTCCCGGACCTCGCCGCTTAGGCCTCACCGAGCGCTGTCTGACAAAACCCGAGCCGCCGCTTCCCGACCTCGCCACCGCCACCACCGCCCACTCAACCACCCGGAGGTACCTCTTCGTGTTCGAATAGCGTTAGCTACACGCCGGTACCACCCATTCTCGAAGCCGCTGTCACGACCTTGGTTCCGTGCGCCCGCCCTCGCCGCCCACGCTCGGCCCGGCTCGCCCCGTTATGCGTGTCCGCCAGTGGCGCCAGCGTCAGCGCAGGTGTCGCCACGTGAGTGCCCACGTGGTCGCCCAGCCGCCCAGATTCAGATGGCTTCGGTGGACTTGGTCCACTGGAGCGGGTCACCGACATGTGGGTCCCACATGTCGCTTAATTCTTAATTTTTTAAATTTCCGAAATCCTTCACTGACGCCACCTTGCGCAATAATTAGAATTTCCTTTAGAAAAACAATTCGGGAAAATTGTTAAATAACAGATTTAGGTTTAAATTTGTAAAATTCATAACTTTTGCATCCAAACTCCAAATTGGGTGTTTCAAATTTCTAAATTCATATAAAATTAAGATCTAGCTCATCAAACCAAAATTTTTTTTAAATTTGATTTTGTTTAAATTTAGAAATTCATTTAAATTTCCAGAGTTAAGTTAAAACTTGTAAAATTCATATCTTTTGAATCCTAACTCCAAATCCATCCATTCAAATTCCTAAATTTGTCTAAAATCCAGATCTATCTATTGGAGCTTTTTATTTATTTTATTGGAGTTATTTGCTTCTGGTTTTTATTTAGTTTGTTTGTTTGTGTCGTTATGAGTAGACTTCTCACGTTGGAAGAGTTGAAGAAGAAGGACCTTTCCAAGACCAAGATCAATTCCTAGATCCTTTTCAAGGCAAGCTATGCCCTTGACCATCTTGCTTCCCAGTTTTATAAAAGTATCTTGATTCAAATTATCGCATCTTAATTCAAGTATTTATTTAAATGTTTTGGGTGTAGTAGTTAATTCCAAATTGTTATGTCTTCCTTGTGTAATTGTTATGCCATGATCCTTTGTCACCCTAGTTGATATTTAGTTGGTAATTATTGTAGCACCAACGTGGGTTGGTTAGTACGAGTAGATTGCTTAGCCATGCCACTTAATCTTTTGTCATGTAGATTGCTATATAAATTTGACTAAGTGAATATGCAACTATGTGATAAAAAGCTGTGTGTACTATGTGTCTTTGTGACATGTGTTGCACTTAAAACCAATGGGGTGGTAAAAAGGATTGAACCGAGGCAAGTGGTGGAAACTGTGAAAGGGTGGACTGTGTGAACTGTGGACTATGTGAATATTAATCTGTGTGTCTGTGTGATGGCATGTGGAAGTCTTGCCTTGGTCAATTAAGGACCTCACCATGTGCTCTAAAGAACTGAGCTTCCTGTACGACCACATGTCTGTTTTGAGACGGGCCTAGCATAGTAAGATAAGGTATCTGAAATGCTTTGTTATGATTAGTGTTAGCTACACTAATTGTATCTTGTGGGTAAAGTGTACAAACCTCTGCGCAGAGTGTAACTTAATCTATTCAATAGCAGCGTCATGGTCATGGACAATGCTCGGGATTTGACACTAGGGTAGATTTTCATAAAACTGTGTGGGAAGGGAGCTATGTGAATAAATCATTTAGCTATGTGAATAACCCGTTAGACTGTGTGTGTCTTTGTGAAATAACTTGTTAAAATGATTATTGTCTATTTGTTTTACCTGCCTTTAATCTATTAAATTGTATTCAATTGCAAAAGTTGCATTTATGCAAAAGAGCCACGTAAAGCCTTTCTCTTGTAATAAGCCCGCATGTAAATATTGCATCTACGTGGTGTGGCTTAAGTGTACGGTGTGTACTCACGCTTGTTTTGACGAATCAAGCAGAGGAGGAGTCTTCACCAAAGATACGAGGACGAAGTTCATCAAGGTGCTCGATCGTGAGGTCTTGATCCCACGGTTGCTCGTGGCGAATCGATGGGGTGCCACTACCGCTTATGTTCATTGCTTTGCTTATTTCCTATGTTAGCCCTGCGTGGCTCAATATTTGTAAACTCGACCTTAAGGTCAAAACCATTATTTGATTATCAAAGTTAACCGTTTATGTTATTATTCGCTTGTATGGAGCGATTGCCATCTTTGTTGACACTGTGTGCACTAGCATGATCCTCGGCTAGTCGTTAAACACTGAGGGTCCCGAACCGTAGTTTTGGGTCCCGACAAAAGTGGTATCAGAGCCATACTGACTGTAGGTCTAGACCTTAGTTAGATTGGCCGTTCGAGTGTCCAAATTATTTTTTAAGAGAAAATTAACTTACAAGACTAAATGAATTGCTTAACTCCTCTTATATCTCTCTTGACTCATCTATTGCTACAATTTCTTTCCTCTCCCATTGCTTTTAACGTGGTTCTTACCTCTTGTCTGCCTTGGACAGATGCCTTACCTTCGCACCTTTGGAGATTGCAACGGAGGACTTGCCGCAGAGTGTGGAAGTTGCCGCAGACACTTGAGGCTTCGATTTTAGATGTACCGAGGCAAGGAGTACATGGTCAATGGACGGATCGTGGTATAGTCTGCCGCCGACGGCTCACGCCAGAGGAACACTAGAGGTAGCCACCTTTGGACATCTCGGTCAGAGGATCACCTTCACACAAGGAATCCAGAGTCATCACGCTTGCCATACTCCGAGTTCGCCACATCTACGCGAAGAACTGAACACCGCCTTCCGCTACCATCCCAGTAGCCGCTCAGGGAGCTATCCGCGCACTTTCCGCCTACAAACGGGAGGGCAATGCCACAATGGTACATCTGCACGATTCACAACCGCCAGAGGAGTCGCTGGAGATGGCCGCCACCGAGCCGAGGTGCGCCTATCGTGCCCGAAGAAGCCAAGAAAGGATCGCCGTGCTAGAGCACGCTCTCTATGGTCAAGATGAGCTAGAGGACGATCAAGAGGAAGATCCGAAGAACCAAGAAGTCAAGAAGACCCAGAGGAGATTCCAGAGGATCCAAATGAGCTCAAGACAACCAGAGGAGCTAACAGACTCGCACTCAAAGACACTCGCTTCCCGCCGCACCAGCCTCGGCATCGAACCGGCCATGAGGATGCCACCACTTGAGTCTACACTAGTGTGAGCGCAGGCCGTGGTCGGGGCTTTCGAGGAGTAGCTAGTTTAAGTTCCCGCCTAGTCGCTTAGCCAGCTTCTTTTCATAGTCGCCCTTTAGGCGGTAGCTTGTGTGCTTAGGTTCGCTTTATTTTCCTGTGTGTAAGTGTGAGTGCAAAAGCCCTTAGGCATTTGTTGCACCATGCTATTAAGCTATTAATGAAGATTATTTTATTCAAGTTTCTTGAGATGTGTTTGTTGGGATTAATCTACTTTCCCGCCTAGTTCTTAACTCATCTTGTGCTCTCTACCTTATCTCGACCCATGGAACCTCACCAGATGGTTCAGACTCGCCATACCGCAAGTGGATCCGGAGCTCAAGGATCAAGCGAGTAACGAGCAAACCCCTCACGGAGCAAGACCACCCCAAGCACCTCCTATTGACTTGCGTAACTTCTGAGCTTTCATGGCAAAGACAAACTCGATGATGTATACGATGATGAACCAGATGCGCACCATGAACAACAACAACAACAACAACAATCGTCGTGGAGGAGCCCCACCACTCATCGTCATCGGGGACCATCCAAGTTGGTGAATTCATGAGGACCCGTCCGCCAACTTTCTCTGGACATGTCACGCCAAGAGAGGTCGATGATTGGCTTCGCGTGATTGAGAGGAAGCCGCCGATCACCCAATGCAACGATCATGAGAAGGTTTTGTATGCCACCCATCGATGGAGGGCGAGTCTGGCGAGTGGTGGAGAACTTCACATGGCACATGGAGCACCGCAGAATATCACTTGGGAAGAATTCTCCGCAGTTTTTCGCCAAGATCCGCACTGAAGGCATCATGGATTTGAAGAAGGATGAGTTCCGCTCTCAAGCAAGGGGTATGTCGCTGATCGACTACCTGAATAAGTTTTCCCAACTAGCTCGCTATGCTCCAGAGGATGTCGCTCGAGCTGTGTCTCGCCAGAGTCGCTTGAAGGGATCAACTCGGTCGCAAGTCACCGCTTGCCCACACCTTCCTGCATTTCCAGAGTTGGTTAACAAGGCATTGGTTATGGAAGACAAACGCAAGGAATCGGAGGACCACCGCAAGCGAGGATGATTCAAAGAAGGAAGCCATCACCACAACAACAGAGGGCAAGAGGGTGCCACAAAGCTTAATCGCTTTCGACCACAGTACTTTCAGACACCGCACCGCCTTGAAAGACTCGTCCTTTTGTTCAAAATTCTCAGAACCCTACACCACCAACCCCACCTCAGTGGAACAACAACCGCAGAGTGAACCAAGAGTGTGTTACAATTGCCGCCACCAGCATTTTGCTAATCGGTGTCCTCGAAGGAACTATCACCCCGTCCCGCTTCAACCTTGGAGCAACACCGCCAAGACCCCAACGCAGAACAACCAAGGAGTTTCTCGTGGAACCATCAACCAGAGGAGCGCCGGTCCGTTGTCGAGGTCGTGTTAATCACGCCACTTTGAAGGAGCCCAGAAGCACCGGACGTCAGACTTGGGTAAGTTCCTAGTGAATTCAAGACTGCCTGCTCGCTTGATTACGAGCTTCGATTCGCTTGTTTCGAGTTTTTGCAACCAAGAATAAATTGGAAGTTATGCATCTTAAGCGCATCTGTTAGTCCAATACCGAGCAGAGCTAAGTTCTAATGTGGGTTGTTTAGGGGCTAAGTTACTCATAGTCGGAGTTGAGTTTCTAGCTAACCTAATTATTCTAGACACCCAAACCATAGATGTCATCCTTGGCATGGATTGGTTAACCAAGCACAAAGCCGTGCTAGATTGTGGTCAAGAGTCAGCATAATCGAGGATACCAAAGGAAACAAAGTGGAGTTCCTAGCTACCTCAAGGCGTAATGGGCATTTGTTAGTCAATAGCTCAAGACCGTCCCTTGGAAGATGTGCTACCGTCAAGGAGTATCCAGATGTATTCCCGTAAGAGTTACTGGGATGCCACCGGATCGTGACATCGAGTTTGTCATCGATCTAGTGCCAGGAACAGCTCCCATCTCAAAGAGACCCTATCGGATGCCAGCCGATGAGTTAGTAGAGATGAAGAAACAGATAGAAGAACTTTTGGAGAAAGGTTTTGTGAGGCCTAGTTCGTCGCCTTGGGGAGCACCATTTTGTTTGTCAAGAAGAAGGATGGAAGCATGAGGATGTGCATCGACTACCGGCTCTCAATGAAGTCACTATCAAGAATAAGTACCCATTGCCCTGGATAGATGATCTGCTTGATCAAATGAAGGGAGCCGAGTGTTCTCAAGATCGACTTGCGATCGTTACCATCGATTGAAGATCTGTCCCAAGGATATACCTAAGACCGCTTTCAACGCGGTATGGACATTATGAGTTCCTAGTCATGTCCTTTGGTCCGACTAACGCCCTGCCTATTTCATGAACATGATGAATAAGGTATTCATGGAGTATCCGGACAAGTTTGTAGTCGATTCATTGATGACATTTTGGTTTACTCCAAATCGAAGAAGAACATGCCAACACCGAGATTAATCCTAGAGAAGCTCGTGGAGCATCGCCATGCTAAGTTTAGCAAGTGTGATTTACGAAGAAGGAAGTGGACTTCCTTGGTCATGTAATGACAATTGCAGAGTAGCAATTGACCCCAAGAAGGTAAAAGTCAGATACATTGGGAACGTTTCCAAGACCGCACTCGATTCGCAGCTTCTTGGGATTAGCAGGATATTATCGTCGTTTCATTGAAGGATTCTCATCAATTGCTAAACCTCTTACGCAATTGTTGAAGAAAGAGAAAAAGTTTACCTGGACCCCAGCTTGTGAGGAAAGTTTTCAAGAATTGAAGAAGCGTTTGACTTCAAATTTCAATCTTGATTTTGCTTGGATATCCGTAAGGATTTTGATATCTATTGTGATGCTTCGCGTCAAGGATTAGGATGTGTCCTGATGCAAGAAGGAAGAGCTGTCGCTTACGCGTCAAGGCAGTTAAGACCGCATGAAGAAAATTACCCTACCCATGATCTAGAATTAGCCGCCGTGGTACATGCTTTGAAGATTTGGCGCCATTACCTCATCGGTGTCGCTGTGAGGTATACACGATCATAAGAGCTTGAAATATATTTTCACTCAATCGGACTGAATATGAGATGAGGAGATGGCTAGAGTTGATAAAGGATTATAATCTTGGAATCCATTACCACCTCGGTAAAGCCAATGTCGCAGATGCTTTGAGTCAGAAGAGTCACCGCAATGCTCGAAGTGAAAGAGCCTTGTTCGTAACTACAAGAAGAATTCCGTGTCGGGCTAGAAGTAGTGTCTCAAGGATTCAGAGTAAACTTGGAAGTGCAACTACTTTGGAGAAGCAGATTCACGGCTCACCGAAAGACTCGAGTTCTCCGACATTAAGAAGAAGATGACAGAAGGAAGTTCAAGGACTTCACAAAGGATGACCGTGACATACCGTGGATCAATGGACGATCTCTGCTCCAGATATTGATGGATTGAGATACCTGATTTTGAAGGAGGCCCATGACTCAAAGTATTCGATTCACCCCGTAGTACTAAGATGTATCAGATGTTAAGAATAGGTTTTGGTGGTCGAATCAAACGAGACGTCGCAGAGTTAAATCGCCTTGTGCGACGTGTGTCAAAAGTTAAAGCAGAGCATCGAGGCCAGCAGGTCTGCAGCAACCCTTGAAGATTCCGAATGGAAGTGGGAAGAAATCGAATGGATTTCATTACGGTTTACCCAAGACTCACTCGGGTTACGATTCGATTTGGGTAATAGTAGATCGCTTGACTAAAGTTGCCCATTTCTTACCACCAAAACCACGCACTCAGAGATCGTCTCAGCGAGTCAGACATGTCAAAGATTTTCAGTTTGCATGGTGTACCTAAGAAGATAGTGTCGATCGAGGATCTCGGTTCACCTCCGATTTTGGCGTAGTTTGCACGGCTTTAGGGACTCACCTAAATTTCAAGATCGCGATCATCCCCTGACGGATGGACAGATCGAAGGGTTAACCAGATATTGGAAGATATGTTGAGAGCACGTGCCCTAGCAAATGCTACCCGTTGGGATAAGAGTTTACCATATGCGAAATTCTCGTACAACAACAGCTTATCAAGCCGTTTACAAATGTCACCGCTTGAAGCTTTGTATGGTCGTGCTTGCGTAACCCGCTGAATCGGTCGAAACCGAACGCATGATCTTTGGTCCGGATATTATTCAAGAAGCGTAAGAGCAAGTGTCCATGATCGAGAGAGGCTAAAGATAGCTCAATCGAGACAAAAGAGTTATGCCGATAATCGCCGCCGTGATCTCGCCGAGCCGTAAGATTTTGTGTATCTCGAGTTACGCCTCGAGGTGTGAAAAGGTTCCACGCCAAAGGGAAGCTTGCCCCTCGGTATGTTGGTCCGCTCAAGATTTTGGATCGCCGTGGAGAAGTAGCTTATCGCTTGAGCCGCCAGATAGCTAGCGGAGTCCATGATGTCTTTCATGTCTCTCGCTTGAAGAAGTGTCTTCGTGTGCCTAAGAACAAGCACCGTTAGAGTCAATTGAACTAAAGAAGACCTCACCTACAAAGAACAACCGTCAAGATTTTGGATGTCGCAGAACGCCGGACCGTATAAGCAAAACGATTCGTTTTTGCAAGGTGCAATGGAGCCACCACTCGGAAGGTGAAGCAACGTGGGAGCGTGAAGAAGAGTTGAAAGCCGAGTTCCCAAATTTTTCTCCATTTAGCCCAATCTCGGTCGAGATTCCTTTAAGGGGGAGGTTTGTAACATCCCAATTTTTTCGAGCTTTAAAAATCATTTGAATAGTTGGTAGGAGAGAGAGTCCACCATTTGGATTTATTTGAATTTAAATTAAAAGCTTAATATTGGACCTTTAGTAACAAAACAATTTAATATGAATAATTCCAACATGAACATTAGTCAAAACTATTTTATTTGGATTCTATGAGCTTGGATATATTTTCTAGAATTTTCTCGAATTTTTCCAAGGTCTTTTGCTATTTTCCATTGCTTATTTGAATTTCGGTATTTTATTAAAAAGGAAAAGCTATTTAAATCTCCAATGGAATTCGGGCAATTCCTTCGCCCATCCTCGCTCATCTCAGCCCAAACCTCCTCCACCGCTGGATCAACGCCGAGCGGTTAGATCTCCACCATGCTGCCAGCCTCGCTCTCTCTCTCGACGTGTGGACCCCACCACCTTCGCCTCGCGCCGTTTTTCTCCGTCGGGCGCGCCAAGAATCGCTATTAGCGGTCAACGCCGAAGCTTCACGCTACGGCGCCTCAACCTCCCCTTCCTCCGCGAGCGCAAGACGACCTCCACGACCACGCCGCCACCCCAAGAACCCCTCATCCTCGCGGCGGTTGCGCCATCGTTCCTGCAAATCGCCGCCACGACCTCCACGCAGCCGCCTCCGAGCTCCCGCCCCTATAAAGGCACCCCGGATCGCACCGCCTCCTTTTCCCAAACCCCAACCCACACCTCCTCCCGAGCCCCAGCCACAAGAATTTGAGTTTTAGAGCTCCTCGCACGGTGGAATTTCTTGATTGCCGCCGCCGTAGCCGCCAGCGTCGTCGAGCACGCCACCGAAGTTCGCCATCGCCTCTCTACCTCCGGACCCGCTGTCGCTTAGGCCTCACCGAGCGCCGTCTGACAAAACCCGAGCCGCCGCCGCTCGACCTCGCCGCGCCACCACCGCCCACCTCAACCACCCGGAGGTACCTCTTCGTGTTCGCAATAGCGTTAGCTACACGCCGGTACCACCCATTCTCGCCGTGAAGCTGTTCACGGGACCCTTGTTCCGTCTTGCCGCCCACGCCAATCCCACGTCCTCGGCCTGCTTGCGTGTCCGCCAGTGGCGCCAGCGTCGGCGCTGTCGTGGCGCCACGTGAGTGCCCACGTGGTCGCCCAGCCGCCAGATTCAGATGGCTCGGTGGACTTGGTCCACTGTGGTCGGGTCACCGACATGTGGGTCCCACATGTCGGCTTAATTCTTTAATTCTTTTAAATTTCCGAAATCCTTGACGCCACCTTGCAATAATTAGAATTTCCTTTAGAAAAACAATTCGGAAAATTGTTAAATAACAGATTTAGGTTTAAATTTGTAAAATTCATAACTTTTGCATCCAAACTCCAAATTGGGTGTTTCAAATTTCTAAATTCATATAAAATTAAGATCTAGCTCATCAAACCAAAATTTTTTTTAAATTTGATTTTGTTTAAATTTAGAAATTCATTTAAATTTCCAGAGTTAAGTTAAAACTTGTAAAATTCATATCTTTTGAATCCTAACTCCAAATCCATCCATTCAAATTCCTAAATTTGTCTAAAATCCAGATCTATCTATTGGAGCTTTTTATTTATTTTATTGGAGTTATTTGCTTCTGGTTTTTATTTAGTTTGTTTGTTTGTGTCGTTTGCGAGTAGACTTCGACGCTGCTGGAAGAGTTGAAGAAGAAGGACCTTTCCAAGACCAAGATCAATTCCTAGATCCTTTTCAAGGCAAGCTATGCCCTTGACCATCTTGCTTCCCAGTTTTATAAAAGTATCTTGATTCAAATTATCGCATCTTAATTCAAGTATTTATTTAAATGTTTTGGGTGTAGTAGTTAATTCCAAATTGTTATGTCTTCCTTGTGTAATTGTTATGCCATGATCCTTTGTCACCCTAGTTGATATTTAGTTGGTAATTATTGTAGCACCAACGTGGGTTGGTTAGTACGAGTAGATTGCTTAGCCATGCCACGAATCTTTTGTCATGTAGATTGCTATATAAATTTGACTAAGTGAATATGCAACTATGTGATAAAAACTGTGTGTACTATGTGTCTTTGTGACATGTGTTGCACTTAAAACCAATGGGGTGGTAAAAGGATTGGGCCGAGGCAAGTGGTGGAAACTGTGTGAAAGGGTGGACTGTGTGAACTGTGTGGACTATGTGAATATTAATCGTGTGTCTGTGTGATGGCATGTGGAAGTCTTGCCTTGGTCAATTAAGGACCTCACCATGTGCTCTAAAGAATCGAGCTTCTGCATTTACCACATGTCTGCTTTTGAGACGGCCTAGCATAGTAAGATAAGGTATCTGAAATGCTTTGTTATGATTAGTGTTAGCTACACTAATTGTATCTTGTGGGTAAAGTGTACAAACCTCTCGCAGTGTAACTTAATCTATTCGATAGCGCGCCATGATCATGGACAATGCTCGGGATTTGACACTAGGGTAGATTTTCATAAAACTGTGTGGAAGGGAGCTATGTGAATAAATCATTTAGCTATGTGAATAACCCGTTAGACTGTGTGTGTCTTTGTGAAATAACTTGTTAAAATGATTATTGTCTATTTGTTTTACCTGCCTTTAATCTATTAAATTGTATTCAATTGCAAAAGTTGCATTTATGCAAAAGAGCCACGTAAAGCCTTTTCTTGTAATAAGCCCGCATGTAAATATTGCATCTCGTGGTGTGGCTTGCGAGTACGGTGTGTACTCACGCTTGTTTTGACGAATCAAGCAGAGGAGGAGTCTTCACCAAAGATACGAGGACGAAGTTCATCGAAGGTGCCCGATCGTGAGGTCTTGATCCCATCGGTTGCACGTGGCGAATCGATGGGGTGCCACTACCGCTTATGTTCATTTGCATTGCTTATTTCCTATGTTAGTTTCTGCGTGGCTCAATATTTGTAAACTCGACCTTAAGGTCAAAACCATTATTTGATTATCAAAGTTAACCGCTTATGTTATTATTCGCTTGTATGGAGCGATTGCCATCTTTGTTGACACTGTGTGCACTAGCATGATCCTGGGCTAGTGCGTTAAACACAGAGGGTCCCGAACCGTAGTTTTGGGTCCCGACAATAATCCTCCTCCTTATGCTGCTTGGGCACATCCAACTATCCAAGGCCTGCAGTTATGTCTGGAGGAATGCCAGCGAAATAGCCTCCTCATACGCTCTTCAGGTAGCCATGCTTCTTGAACTTGCAGGCTCGATGAGGTTGGCCGTGGCTGCTGTCTCATCCTCCTCATGCTGTGTGGAGGAACCTCCAAAACAACACTTATCAGAGACGGTTCTTGTTAATAACCGTCTATGATATACGTATCACAGACAGTTTTAAATAACCACCGTCTGTGATAATCGTAGGCCTCACACGGTTCTTGTGAAGAACCTTCACAGACTGTTCTAGTTAAGAACCGTCTGTGATACGTATCACAGATGGTTATTAACAAGAACCATCTGTGACATATCTCTGAATTATCATAGATGGTATTTATTCAAAACTGTTTGTGATATGTGCCTTTAAATATCTGGTCGTCCCCTTAGATCTAGATCTATTTGTAGTGAGAAATGTCTCTGATATATATGCGACTGCTTTGAAGGAGGCGGCCGGCTCTGGGGCACGTTTGGTGAAAGGAATACCATAGATTTTTAAGTGTGCTTGTATTTCTATTTGTTCTTGGTGATTTAAGGTTAGTATTCCTTTGTCTCTGATGCAGCTGCTTTGAAGAAGATGGCGAGTACGGCTAAGAAAGCAACCAAGACCACCATGAAGCATGATCTTATTTTTGGTTGTTGTCCACACATCATGAGGTGATGAGACAGTACCCACGGCCTACTTCATCGAAGCTGAGACACTCTCCTGGCAACTATGCTTCTTGAACTTGCAAAGGCTAGTCATACAGTGATTGTATTCATTAGCATTCTCTGGCTGGTCGGTATGACCAGCCCCTGCGAGTTCAAGAAGCATGGCTGCCAGGAGAGTGTTTGTTCAATGAGGTTGGTCGTGGTTGCTGTCTCATCCTCCTCATGTTGCGTGGACGACCCCCTGGAAAAAAAATCATGCTTCGTGGTTTGCTTGATTGCTTTCTTAGGCGTACTTGCCGTCTTCTTCAAAGTAGTCGTGCTTATCAAAGAGATTCTTATTAATAACCGTATGTGATACACATTACAAATGATTCTAACTAACAACTGTCTGTGATAAATAAACATTTCACAAACGGTTCTAACCACAAGCCGTCGGTGATACGTATCACAGACGGTTATATTTTAAAAAACCATCTGTGAAGTATTCATTATCACAGATAGTTCTTGTTAATAACCATCTGTGATAATTATATATCACAAACGGTTTTTCCACTAAACCGGTTGCGATAGTAAACAAGTTCAGCATAGACAGTAACTTAACTTCAAACCATATTTTTTATATTATTTTTTGTATTTACATATAGCCAAACAACGTGGCTAGTCGCTTCTTACAAAAGATTTTTAAAAATAGAAATAATAAAAGATCAAGTTTTTCTAGTGGCCCAAGTAGCCTGCTATCTCCGTTAATAAAGCTTCGTAGGCGACATCATCAGCATCGAAGGGTTTAGGATCAGTACAGGTAGCTTGAAACACTTCCAACCGTTGACGCGATCGTTCCATACTCGCCTAAAGAAGCTCCTCCTAAGGAGCCAAGTAGAAAAGCGCCCATAGGCCCTCTTCTCTTGATTGAGGGGTCTCGGCTTGGTTGACTCGGTCACTCGCCACCTCGATGTCGCATTCCAAGCGACGGTAATCCTCCTACAGACATGCAACCTCTTGCACGAGGACTACACCGATGGCGACCTTAGCTCGCCGGAAGCTGCAGATCAACCGGAAGACATGGTAGGGGAGGTCGTCTAGACAACAAGAACGTCGCTGGCCACGTGTCCCAAAGATAACATTTGCGAAGGAGGAGGACACTTTGTGAGGACCCGGTTTATTTAGCTTGTAATGTTTAGTCATCCATTGACCCTAACATCACAAACAAAATAACTTGTGTCTTGAGATATGTATACTTCTAAAATACAAAGATACACACCCTTTACAAAATTGTGCATCAATATCATACAAGACATAGAACCAAAGTACGAACTAGAATAAAACGACGACATACATAATATAGAGAGAGTTATTACAAAAGGGCCGACCGCCAAATAACAACTAAGAAAGATAAACACAAGGAAGCAAAAAGCCATAAGATGGCGATAAACAAAAGAGAGCCACAAGGTTTGCCTTTAGCCCACAAGGCAACCGACCGACCGCCTAGCTAGTCTTCCCAATCGCAGACATCTCATCAAAAAGTAAAGCCCTTTGGGCTCTACCTCTCTGCAACAAAGTTATTAAGCAAAGCAAATGAGTACAAAATGTACTCGCAAGACCGACGTAAGGGTAATGCACCTATACATATGCTACATGCAAGATTTATTTAAGTGGAAGGCTTTAGGCTCATTTTTGCATAAAGCAAGTTTTCCTTTGCAATATTTAAATAGATTCAAAGCAGTTTTGCAATTCATTTTTAATTTGCAAGTAACAACGAGACAAGTAACAAAATAACAATAGATAGATGACAACAACAATCCCGAAGTGACTAACCCAATAGCTACCACAACACCCGTGGGGTGGACAGAGCGCCATGAGCCGAGATGGGCGCGGCAAAAGACACTACCAGAGGCAAAAATGAAAGGAAAGCTCCGCAACATCATACAAGCGGGTGCCCAGCATCTAGAGGACTACCAGGAGGTTACCTGGAGGTCTTGGAGGTGCTGAGGAGGTCTGGGGAGAGGAGGACCGGCGCTGGTGAAGAAGGGGTGCTCGACGGCCAAAAGCTCCAAGCTCCAAATTAGGCCACCTCTGAAAATGTCCCAACCAAACAAGTTAGGATTTTGATCACAAAGGGGAGTGGCTCAAATTGAAGTAAGGAATTGGAGAGGAAAGCCTCAGGGACCCTGTGCCACCGAGGAGCTGGAAGCTCAACAATAGCGGTTGGGGGAGGTCTGGGTGTTTTGAGCTCCACAGAACCGAGAGCAAGAGGTGAAGTGTGTAAAAGAAGCCAAAGAGGACAAGGGGGAGGTCTTATAGCTCAAGGGAGCAGAGGTCATGAGCTAGGGCTAAGCTCCATGGTGAGCTTAGCCCATGGCTCCACCAGGACGTGGAGGTGACCGGGGGGGGGGGCAGGCCTGGCATGGCCTAGGGGCGGAAAGGCTGACACGCAATAAATACTTGCAGGCAAAGAGCGGTTGGGGAAGTGACAGGTCACTGACCTCCTCCCCTACCATGGCGCACGCACGCGCCCGAGCTAGGAGAAGAACAGGACCTGCCCCCCAACCGTTGGATAAGACCATGGGGAGTTCGTGACCCTCAGATCCGCAACGGTGCGATCTGGAGAGGCATGGGGGAGGTCTTGACCACCGGATCTGCATCGCGCGGTGGCGCAAAGAAACGGGGAGGTCGCAGCCGTGGGATCTCCATCGCACGGTTGCGAAGGGAAAGAGGGAGGTCGCGCACGATAAGGGGATAGGAGGTCCAGGCCGTTGGATTGCGATCCAAGGGCGCGGAGCCGATGGGGAGGACTTAACCGCTGCGCGTGACTCTGATAAGCGAGGGGGAGGTCATGGCCTTTAGATTTTCATCTAAGGGCACACAATGATGAGGGGAGGTCGTGGCCATTGGATTTACATCCAAGGGCGCACAACATTGAGGGGGTGTCGTGGCTGTTGCGCACAACACAAAGGGAGGTCGTGGCGGTTGGATGTTGATCCAACGGCACACCACGATGAGGGGAGGTCATGGGCGTTGCGCATGACACAAGGGAGGTCGTGGCTGTTGGATTTTGATCCAATGGCAACGAACAGAGGTAGGAGGTCGTGGCTGTTGGATGTCAATCCAACGGCGCACAACGATGGTGGGAGGTTTGGCGGTTGCGCACGATGCTAAGGGAGGTCGTGGCCAGTGGATCTTGATCCAATGGCGACGAGAGGATAAGGGAGGTCATGGCTATTGGATCTCGATCCAATGGCGATGAACGGATAGGGGAGGTCGTCGCTATTGGATCTCGATCCAATGACGACGAACTGAGGCGCGGGAGGTTTTGGCCCTTAGGCAAGACACTGAAAAGGGAAGGGGAGGTCGTTGCTGCGAGATCTGGATCTGACGGCGACGAGATGAGAGGGGGAGGTCATGATGGTTGGATTTGATCCAACGGCACACAACCTCGATGAGGTGGGAGGTCTGATGCGCACGACAGAGAGGGGAGGTCGTGACGGTTGATCTGGGATCCAACGGAGCACGACCTCGCGCGGGTGGGAGGTCTGGTGCGCATGATAAAGAGAGGAGGTCATAGCCGTGGATTTTGATCCAACGGGCACGATCTCGCGCGGGGAAGGACTGGGCTGAGCTGGTTGTGGCGGAGGTCGTGGCCACTGGATTTGAATCCAACGGCTACGACCTCGCGAGAGAGGAGGAGCTCGCGGTGGGCTGGGGAAGTGGGTTGGGTTTGACCCACTTGGAACCTCTTGCATGAGGACTACACCGATGGCGACCTTAGCTCGCCGGAAGCTACAGATCAACCGGAAGACATGGTAGGGGAGGTCGTCTAGACAGCGCAACGTCGCCGTCACGTGTCCTAGCATAACATTTGCCGAAGGAGGGAGGACACTGTAATCACAAGGTCCTTCCAGACTTCCGCCAACAGACAAACCGGCGAGTGCTTAGTCTGAGATGGCAGTAGGCCATCAATGCCGGTGTCAGGGGAGAAGAGTGGGGAGCTATTTTGTTCGTGCTTAAGAGTAGAACAATGTGTGAGGAGTACAGTGGCAGATGATCTCGTTTGTGCTTGAGAGTAGAGCGATGTGTGAGGATCACGGGGGCGGATGATCATTCTTATAAAACATGCAAGGAGTAACTTCGGCGCGGGAGACGCATCGCGCGGGTGGCGAAGCGGCACTGAACATATCATAGACACTTCCAACCACAAACCGTCTGAGATACAAAATTATCAGAGACGGTTCTTAAAAAGAACCGCCTATGAATTATCACAGACGGTTCGAATTAAAAACCGTCTGTGACGGTTCTTGTTAAGAATCGTTTGTGATATTTCATAGACAGTTTTAAACATGAACCATCTGTGATATTAATAACTATCATAGACGGTTTTTAATCCGAACCGTCTGTGATAATTTCACAGACGGTTTTAAACATGAACCGTCTGTGATATTGCATCTTCACAGACAGTTTTTACCGCAGCCAATAACACAGATGTGCGCTAAACCAAAACCGTCTGTGATTATATTTAATACAGACGATTTCAGGGAACCGTCTGTGATGAGGCACCCAGGATAGCCCCTTTTGTAGTAGTGTTTGATCTTGATCATGGGGATTTTGGGTAGTTCATCTTTCTCTAAGAGCAAGATTCAAGAACATGAGAACCAAGCGTATCTCCCGGCTTGAGCTCTGATCAAATGGAGTCCCGACGGTAGCGAAACAACTCCAATTCTGGAAGAAGGTCGGATTATCCTCTCTGCTTCTTTCGTGAAATTAGGTTTTCGCTTGCCGAAGAGTGAATTATCGCATCTTTGCTAAGCTTTTCTTGGCATTCCTCCCTCTGTTCATCTTTTCTGCCACTTTTACGAGTTTACCCACAACAATAGAGGTCAGGGGTACTGTGGTAGCACGTATTTCAAGCCCCACGACCAAATGGCCAAAAACAAAATCCTCCCCTTCCTATCGAAGGTACATGGCGTGACTACTAGAAGGAGTGGTTATACTCTGAAATCCTGGAGGTAGTCGTCTGAAGTACACCAGAAGCCCTCCTCCAACCTGGTCTGCTCAAGACATGAAGAATGAGAAGGCCTCCCTGGAGTTGACAGCACAGGAGAAGTGATTGGTCGATGCAGTCATTTCGCTAGTAGCTGTCGGACTTACTGGTCGGAAGATCATCCACAACTTCCTCTAGCACAAGATTTTTTGCTTTTAGTATTTCCAGAGGAGGTGGTCGAAGAAAGGACTTCAACTATGTTGAAGAATGTAAGAGATGGCTCAGAGCACATCTCTTTCGACGACCAACCTTCTAGACTAATTGGAGCGTCTACAGAGTTCATAAATGAACAAATGCAAGTATGTATACTTTTAATCTTAGCTTGATTTTTTTGCTTAAGACTATAGTTGATAAACTTATGTTTCTCTTTTAGATTCATAGCAGAAAGAGGGGTGTCGGCCAATCTGGATCCAGCAGCTAAACCCCGTTGGCAAAGAAGACCAAGACCACTAATGCATAGTCTTCATAGGTCTTGATCGAGAGAGTAACAACCAGGGCCGACCAGGGGAACACTTGCTACAGTAGTCTCTACGGGTGCTCTGGTTATTGTCGAGCATAACGGTGGTGCGCCGAAGTAACATTCCAAATTTGGAGTTCTTTTGAAGCCTTTAAAAATAAAAATAACTTTTTGAATTTTCTTGGTTAATTCAAAGCTTAATTTGAATTTTTAGAAATTAAAACCATTTAATGTGAATAATCTAAACTTCAATTAAATTCAAAACCTTTTTATTTGGGTTCTTTGAGTTCCAGAGTATTTTCCACCTTCCGACCCATTACTCTTTCCCACACTGTCGGCTGCTTCGCACTTGCCCGACCCATCACGCCTCACATCGCCACGCGTCTTGCGCTTGCGGTCATCGCCTCACCTGAGCTGTTGATGTGTGGTACCTATTTGTCACCTAAGTCCCTCCCGGTGCCGTTCTCGTCTCCGTCTCCGACATGGCTTCGCCGCCATGTCTGTTTCAATCTCCTCGTCGCCGCCTTTAAAACCTTGCCGCCCCTCGATCTTCACATTCCCGAGCCTCTCTGCACCCGTAGCCCTAATTGTCGTCTTTTGCCGTCATCAGTGTGCTCCGTCCTTTGTCATCCCCGTCGTTGGGATCGCGTCGTCCTGATCTATGTCTCCCTCCCCTTTCTTTCATCGGAGCACCGCCGGGACATCGTTGCCACTGCTGCTCAACTCTCACCGCCGGTCTCCCTCGTTGTCCTCTCATCTCGGTGCAAGATTAGGTGAGTGCGTCGTCGTCTCCTCTTCCGTTTGCGTCGCTCCAAGCCTGTCGAGCCGCTGCCATTCGCCAGTTCCGCCGTCGTCGGAGTTGCGCAGCCGCTCGCCGTCGACGTTCGGTCTCTTTGCACCGCCGCCGTTGCGTGTCATCGATCAACAACCGCGTCGGCTTCCACCTCAAAGACTGTACTGCGTGTCTTCTTTGCTTCCGCCACCTCACTCTAGTGACCGCATGCCACTTGCATCATTGCTTGCATGGCACACTTCTAAACCCTAGCCCGTGAATTCGATTCACCGTGGACTGTGTCACCGACCGTGGACCCCACTTGTCAATTCCTATTCCGTGAACCCGGTGCACCGTGTGCCATAACCCTTCTTCTGTGGACTTGGTCTATAGACCATGGGCCCACCTGTCACTGATTAAATTTATTTTTCTTTAGAAATTTAATTTTGGTCAAAATTCTTTTTCTCTTGCTGACGCAGTAATCTAGAATTTTCTTTAGAAAGAAAATTCCAAAAATCCCAAAATAGTGTTTTCTTTCTCTTTTTCTTAGACTTAAATCTTCCGAGGGCCCGTTCTGCTTCGTCCAAACTCCGATTAAGCCCATTCAAGTTCCTAAGATCATCTATAATCAAGTTCATTCTTTTAGAGTTGGTTTTGTTGTTTTTGGATTTTATTTGAATTTATTTTGGATTTATTTGTGTTTCATTTGTTTTCTCTCTCTCATTTAGACGACATTTTTCAAGGAGTAGGAGCAAGAGTAGGAGCAAGGTTTGAAGAACAAAGTGTGGTAACTGAGAAAAACCAAGGCAAGTCGTAATTCTTTGATCATATTGAACCTATCTTTTCAAAAGTATATTGTTTTATATTAAATTGCATGCTATTTTTATATCAATTGCTTTTGGGAGTAGGTAATCACCTATTTGTCATTATGCCGCCATTGATTATTTGAATACCATTTTTCCTTTGTCACCATATGATGGTCATTTCTAGTTGGACTTATTTGTATCACCAATATGGGTTATCGTAGAAATGATTAGTTATACGATGGACTCATGTCACATGTTCAATGATGATAATTTGACATAATAATATATAGAATTATGGTGCGTTGCCGCAATTGTACAAGTTGTGGTGCGATGCCACTGTTATAAAATTGTGTGCCATGGCAGGGGTTGTCATTGGTATGGTTAAACAGAATGTTTTTTGATCAGGCGAGTGATCGTGTAGTAAAGATGGTGTTGTTTGCACATTAGGATGTGGTGGTCCCGTATGAGTACTTGTTAAGGACTTATTCTTATGCGCCATTGAACTAGGTCATATCGTACAACCACATGTCCAGCATGGGATGGACCTGTTTAATTAATTAGCAAGGTCTCAACTTTAGTTCTATTATGGTGGTGTGATTTTCCGGGATGGATGTACACTCACAATGGCGCAAGAGGGGGGCCCATCTAGTTGCGATGACATTTAGTGTTGAAATCTTACCTGGCAAAAATGGGTTGGGAAGGAGCTTTGTAAATGCCTTGTGATAATCACTTAGTCGCGTACCTATGGAAGTGTGTGATCAGACATTATAAGTTGATTTATCTCTTGTGGGTCAAGCTGTACAACCTCTGCAGAGTGTAAAACTGTTTAAACAATCGTGTCCCGGTCATGAACAGTGCCTAGGAATTTCACATGAGGTAAAGAGTTTTTATAAAATGGTTGGAAGGTGAATGAGATGTTCACTTGTTGAATGTGATGTTCACTTGGTGGATGGGATGTTCACTTGGTGATTTGGTTGGGAAGTGAATGAGAGGTTCACTGGTTATTTCGAAACAATTGTTTACTTTATTTATTAGTATCTTTTCAACTGCGCTTTACAATCTAATTACTGTATTTACTTTCAATACTCGCTTTCTGCAAAAGAACCATACGACTATTCCTTTTATCAAGCTTTGCATTAATATTAATTGCATATTGTTCCCTACGACTTGTTGAGTACTTTATGTACTCACGGCTTTAAACATTGCTGCTCAGTTGAAGAAGGTCAAGCCACTCAGGAGTTTTATGAGGAGGGGTTCTTTGAAGACTTCGCGAACTAGAATGCGCTCCCCACACGATTGCTTGTGGTTTTGTCGAATGACCGCCACAAGTTTCTTTTCTGCTGCAAGAGTTTCATTTGGTTCTTAAGCGATGCGTGGTACGTTAAGCAAACATTGACCATAAGGTCCAGTTATTGTTATTTTTTAGTTAAATCGTTGAATGGATGGTATTTCAATGATGTGTCACTGTGTGAGCTAGCTACTGATCATAGGACTAATTCGTAATACACAGAGGGTTTCAGATGTGTCAATTTGGGTCTCGACAGCCGACCAGTGCTACGCCATCTGATACCCAAGCGGCAGTAGATTTAACCAGTACCCTCCCTGCTATTAGCTCGAAGCGCATTCATGACCAACCTAACACACAGGAAGAGCCGGCGAAGATTACCAGGCAACGACCTAGGTTTGGTCAGTTTCTTGAACTCTTGCTTATCAGAACCTTCCATACCTGGTTGTGGCAGTGCATGGCCCTTGTCGACCATACGGTTCCACTACACTACTTCATGAGCATTAGAGTAACGATTAGCCATGTCAAATAACTCTAACACAGCTCTTGGCGGTGAATGTTGAGGTCTTCTGTGAACCTTTTGTACTCTACCTCCAGTTTAAATGCTCGAATAATAGAATTGTCAATAATGTTAGGAATAGTATTGTGTATTTCTACAAACCTTTTAATAAACTTATGTAAATTTTCTCCGAAAGTCTAACAAAGATGATGTAAGTCATCCTATTTTCTAGGTTTAGTGTAACAACTTTTAAATTTGTTATAATAGCACGACATAAATTTTTCCAACTAAAAAAAGAACTTTTCGGCTGGTTGAATAACCATATCCGAGAAGATCCTTTTAACATAGAGGGTAAGTAATTTGCCATTACCTTTTCATTGCTGTCTGTAGCCTAGGCGGTAGAAATTCTAAGGGATTCCGTGTCCCATCAAAGCTTTCCAAATGTCATGGCTCGAACATTTCAGGCCAGGTAACTTCTCTTAGCCCGGGTGGGAAAGCCTTGCACTCTATGGATGTCCCCAATCGTGGTTGGATGTTATGACTGTCATCATAATTATCAGGAGAATGAGATCTTCTATGACCACGCTTAGAGCGCTCACCTGGGCCTATTCTGTCAAACACGTTTCGCCGAGGCAGATCGTATTCTTTACAAAGGTTGTTGCCGTGACAGCGATGTCTACAAGCAGATTAGTCTCCTCTAGAGCTGCTCTGAGACCTTGATGATTGCGAAATACATTGTGCTTCTACAGCAGCCACTTGCGGGTCAATAGCCAATGAACGAATGACCAGAAGGTCAGGTTCATTGTTTTCTCCCATGTACTGGTCAACAATAGCACTCAAAAGCGTGTGAACGCGGTCGACAAGAGTCTCTGCCTACAAAGGTGATGGTACAATATTTAAATCTCTTACTGCCATCCTTGGGGCATAGTTGGTGAACCTTGGTCGCCACTCGCATGGGTGATAGTGAAGGGATACGGGTAGGCTACGATAGCAACAATTCAAAATTTCTACCACGTAAACCAGGAAGCCAAGCAAGAAGATGATCACAGATCGTTACCACTAGACACGCAGAGCAGCGGAAGAAGTGTCGAGCGGCTGGTCCGGACGAAGAGCGCGTCGATGTCTTGTCGTAGTCGATCGTCCGGCGTCCCCAAAGACGTTGATCACGATGGTCGTGGTCGATCGTCCAATGTCCTCGTGAGTTGATCGTCTCCTCCGGCACTCTCTGCCCTTGCGAAGATCGCGGATCGTCCTAAGCGCAACAACGTAGAAGCGCCTCTATGGTATCCACATGTCGGGGAAGGAACAACCGACGCGGTGTGCTAGCACCAAATCGCACGGCAAGGCTCTCAAGAAGATGGCGGCTAGGGTTTGATGGGGCAACTTCGTGTCAACGCTCTGCTCCCCATGACCTCATGCATCTCCTTATATAGTGCCCCGTGACGGATCCTATCCAAACACGTTCTGAATCATATTCATCTTGGTTTGTTCCAACCCGTTAAGTGTGTGACCCGTTAGGTTCATGTGTAGTTGGTTGTGACTCGAAAACCCTTCCTACCCACGAGTAAATAGCGGTTCCTAGCGAGACATAACGATTCTCGAATACACACCAATTATATGGATCGAACCTTAATGCAATATGATCTCGACTGGTCCTCATCACTTACGACCAGTCCTATCTCTATCTGACCGGTTCAGATTGATCACGACCAACTTCGTAACTCCTTACGACTTGGTTTCGACCACTCTATGATTACGTTCGACCGATCTACGACTTGCTTGTATCTCCATACGACCGATCCGTGGTCGTCGAACTCTTTATTTACTTATGTATTCTCCCTTTGCCTCACGATATCTGGTTGAACTCGGGTGAGATGTTGTGTCATCCATGGATCTGCTCAATGCTTTCTCGATCAGTATCGGATAACCTCATGTGGTCGAACTCTTCGACCACGGTGTATGGCCATGCACTTTCTTTATCCGACCACTTGAGGGCCCAGAGATATCTCTCTCTGTTATGTTAGGAGGGCAAATCCATGTCCCACCAATCACATCCCTCTGCATGTTTCATAGCATACCCAAAGCTACCTTTATAACCACCCGATTCTGACGTTTGGCAACCCCTAAGAGTGCTATTACACATGTAGGAAACCATCGATCTCGGTCTAAGGATTATACATCATCATTGCTTGAGACCAACTAACGACACATAGAATCATAACAATCTCAATAGTGTCTCAAGGTGGGTCTTATCCAACACCATGTTCTCTAACACGTGTCCACATTATTGATTCGATATCCCTATATCCATGACCGGTGAAACGTGGTCATCAATCAATACATGTGTTTGATCGAGAGTCACTAGTGTTCAGGCCGGTGACTTTCGACCGGGTGATATTTTTAGAACAACATCATCATAAGTTAAAAGAGCTTCACCAACAAGTCACATACTCGTTAATCTTCATGGTGATGATTCATTCAAGGAACAAGATAACATATTATCAAATGTTGTGAACATAATGAAATATAATCATCTCTATGATTGCCTCTAGGGCATATTTCCAATATCTCCCACTTGCACTAGAGTCAATCATTTAAGTATCTATCTGATAGCTCTTGTGTGCGCCTCATGCTTTGGGCATGTGAGAGGCTTTGTCAGCGGATCGACAACATTTAAATCCGTATGAATTTTGCATATCTTAACATCTCCTCTATCCACCAATTCGCGAATGAGATGATAACGCCTGAGTATGTGCTTGGACTTCTGATGGGATCTAGGCTCCTTAGCTTGCGCAATGGCTCCATTATTGTCACAATAGAGATCCATTGGGCTAGAGGCACTCGGAACCACACCCAACTCAGCAATAAAATTTCTTATCCAAACACCTTCCTTTGCAGCTTCCGAAGCCGCAATGTACTCGGCCTCTGTTGTAGAATCAGCTACCGTCTCTTGCTTGGAACTTTTCCAGCTCACCGCACCTCCATTCAAAATGAATACAAAACTAGATTGCGAACGATAATCATCTTTGTCGGTTTGAAAGCTTGCATCGGTGTAACCATTTACAACCAGCTCTTCATCACCGCCATAAATTAGGAACGCATCCTTAGTCCTTCTCAAGTATTTAAGAATATTTTTCACGGTACGTCAAAGGACATTCACGAGATCGGGTTGGTATCTACTCGTAACACTTAGAGCATCTCAAGACCAAAATCAACACCAAGACCTTTTCCAAGGCAAGTTATACCTTTGATCATATTGAACCCAGTTTTCAAAAGTTATATTGATTCAAAGTATTGCATTTACTTTAATTATTTATTTCAATGTTTTTGGGACTAGTTAATATCCAATTTGTTATGACCTCCTTGTCTAATTGTATGCCATAATCTTTTGTCACCCTAGATTGGTTCATATTTAGTTGGTGCTATTGTATTACCAACGTGGGATGGTTAGATGCGATTAGATTGCTTAGCCATGCTACGAGTCATCATCTCATGTAAGTTGCAAATATAAACTTGACTAAGTGACTATGGAACTATGTGATAAAAACTGTGTGCACTATGTGCTATTACTCGTTGATGGCATATGTTGCACTCAACCAACAGGGTGGGAAAAGGTTTTGGACAGGGGCAAATGGTCATGTGTGCTTTTATGGTGGATCTGTGTTGGCGGGAATGATAGGTTAGAATCTGGAAGTCTTGCCTCGGTCAAATTCAGGACTTAACTTTGTGCGCCCTTGAACTGAGCCTTTCGTACAACCACATGCCTGGTATGGGACGGGCCTAACTTAGTAAGTTATGGAGTCTTGACATTGGTTACTCAGGAAGTAGGTTAGCTGTGTCAGATTGGGTGGAGGTGTGTAGTACCAAGTAGTCACATCACGGGGCGGTTCGCCGTGTCCCCGCCCAATGGTGTGCGTGCGTGGCGCTAAGCATACCGGAGTGTCAATGTCGAGATGAAGTTTCTGAACTGTTTTGTTATGGCTAGTGCTAGCTACACTAGTTGTATCTTATGGGTAAAGTGTACAACCTCCGCAGAGTGTTAATCAATCTATTGGAATAGCGTCATGATCATGGACATGCTCGGGGATTTCACACGAGGGGTAGATTTTCATGAAAACCTTGGGAAGGGAGCTGTGTGACCTAAGTCATATGGTTATGTGAATAACTTGTTTAGGCTATGTGTCTTTGTGAAATAAATCTGTCAAATTATTATTGTCTATTTGTTTTGAATTATGCTTTCAATCTATTACTTGTATTTAAACTGCAAAATGTTGTATTTCTGCAAAATAACCACAGAAGCCATTCCTTTGGAATAAGCCATCATGTATAATTGCATTTCTGTGGTATGACTTGCGAGTACGGTGTGTACTCATGCTTGTTATAAAACATGCAACAGAAGAGGAGGAGTCTTCGCCTACTTTCGAGGAGGAGTTCATCGAAGGTGCTTGATCGTAGGGTCTTGATCCCAGTCAGTTGCCTGTGGTGAATTGATGGGATTCTGCTGAAGTTTCTTCGTTCCGCTGCTATTTTATTTCTTTGCTAGCCCTGAGTGGCTTAATAATTGTAAACTCGACCATAAGGTCAAAACAACTATTTGTTATCAAATTACTCGTTTATATTATTAATCGCTTGTGTGGATCGATATTCACCTATATTGACACTGTGTGCACTAGCGTGATCCTGAACTAGTGCATTATACACAGAGGGTCCAGAATTGCATATTTTGGGTCCCGACACCTCACATTGCTTACGTGTTGCTCATTGTCGATTGCATAAATGTAGCTCAGAGCATATTATAACACCTTGGTCCAAAATCTGCTCAATACCCAGCGCATCGTTGGATGGACCAGCACTCACATAGCACCGCACTTACACTTTCGTCTTCGCTTCGTACAAAAGGGTTAACCTGGAGGTACTACGTTTGGACCCAACATGCATTATATACTGCTACAACTCACTTTAGACAAGCAATATGTGACTAATCCCCACCATACAACTCCACAAAGGCCGCACTACGAGCAGGCCGAGGTATTACACTCAACCCCCTTAAGGGCTGATGTCCTCAGCAGCACACCGCATACATGGCAAATCCCCAAAACCACCCCTTGGTACACGTCCGTGCATTCAGTGTCGAGACATATGCCATGCTATGTGTCCACTTTGGGTCCACATGCGCCATGCACCATATACTCGCTCGCCTGTCCCGCATGCACTCATGCAACAAAGGTTGATACTCTGATACCATCTGTAACACCCTGGCCCAAAATCCACTCAATGTCCAGCCCACCGTGGGGCGGACCAACACTCACATAGCACCCTACTTACACTTTCGTTCTCGTTTCGTATAAAAGGGTTAACCCTGAGGTGCTACGATTGGACCTAACAGACATTATATACTAGTACAGGTCAATTTAGAGAAACAATATGGGACTAATCCCACCACACAACTTCACATGGGTCACATGGGCCGCACTACGAGTATGCCAAGGTATTACAGTCACCCCTTAAGGGCTAATGTCCTCGGCAGCATACCACATACGTGACAAATGCCCAGAACCACCTCTCGGAACACATCTGTGCGTTGTCCAGTGCCGCCACATATGCCATGCCGAGTGTCCACTTTGGGCCCACATGTGTCATGTGCCATATGCTCTCTCCCTTGTCCCGCACACGCTCATGTAGTGAATGTTGATGCTCTGATACCATTTATAACACCCTGGCCTAAAATTCGCTCAATGCCTAGCCCACCGTGGGGCAGACCAATTCTCACATAGCACCCCACTTACACTTTCGTCCTTGCTTCGTGTAAAAAGGTTAACCTGGAGGTGCTATGTTTGGACCCAATAGACATTATATACTACTACAACTCACTTTAGACAAACAATATGGGACTAATCCTACCACACAACTCCACATGCATCACATGGGCCGCAATAAGAGCAGACCGAGGTAATACAGTCACCCCCTTAAGGGCTGACGTCCTCAGCAGCACACCTCATACGCGGCAAATGCCCAGAACCACCCCTTGGTACACGTCCATGCATTACTACAAAACAGGCTATACTGGACGTCTCATCACAGAAGGTCCCTTTAGAACCGTCTATGTTGTACTTATCACAGACGGTTCTTCAAGAACCGTATGTGATACATAATTATCAAAGACGGTTTGTAAATAAACTATCTGTGATAATTCACAAACGGTTCATAAGAAGAACCGTCTGTGATAATCATAGACATCAAAGACGGTTCTTAACAAGATCCGTCTGTGATAGTCAAAACGTCACAGACGGTTCCTAATAAGAACCGTCTGTGATATGCAGACTTTAAATACCCGGCCATCCCGACAGACCCCCTGCCCCTGGCGCCTCCACCCCCTTCCTATTTGAACCGCCACCCCTACTGCCTCCTCCCCATTGCACCACCTTAGAGAGGAGAAGGAAGCGAAGGAAGGAGGCAGGGAGGAGAAGGAAAGAAGAAGGGAAAGGAGGAAGCTAAAGAGAGGAGAAGAGAAGGAGGAACGGAGGAGAAGGAGAGGAGGAAGAAAGGGAGAAGGATCTCGTGAGATATTTGGGATTTTTGTCGTGAGCTCCAAGGGTAACGATCTGTAACCTTTTATATTTGCCCTACGTTAATCGCTAATGAATTTTAGTATGTTTGGTCAATAGGAAGAGTACTTGCGGTTTATTCATCTAATTTAACACTAATTTATTACGTGCGTAGCATAGATGGACCGAAACTGGATGTACGGTGAGAACCATGTCAGTGGAGAGTACATTAATGGTGTGTTTACTTTTAGAAGAGCCGTCGAGCAGGATATGTTGAAGAAAGGGATAAAATTTTTGTACTGTCCATACATTGATTGTGGTAATCTAAAGATATTTAACAACCCAGCGCATATTGAAGTGCACTTGATTCGAATGGGTTTCATAAATGGGTATACATGTTGGGCCAGTCACGGTTAATAATAACGTCATCGTCGAGGAATTCAACGATATGCCCACTACTACAAAAAGGCTAATACTAGGCGCCTCATCATAGACGGTTTACCAAAATCATTTGTATTAAATACAATCACAGACGGTTTTGGTTTAGCGACTGTATGTATTACCGGCTGTGCTAAAAACCATCTGTAAAGAAGTAATATCACAGACGGTTCGTATTGAAAACCGTCTGTGAAGTATCACAGACAGTTCTGAACAAGAATGGTCTGTGATATTACTAAATATCACAAACGGTTCTTGTTCAGAACCGTCTGTGATACTTCACAGATGGTTTTCAACATGAACCGTCTGTGAATTACCGTCCTCTCTACGATTTTACCATGACTTGAAATACCAATCCACTGTTGCGCCCCTACCGTGGCACCTAATTCTCTACTGCGGTAGGGTTTAACAGGGTGACGGCTTGCCAAGGTAGGGTTTAGCAGGGCGACGGCTTGCCGTGACAGGGCTTGGCAGGGGTGCAACATAGGATTGGCTGCCCAAACACTACCGTGGCACCCAATCCACTATCGCGGTATGGTTTGGCAGGGTGATAGCTTGCCACAGCAGGGCTTGGTAGGGATGCGGTAAAGGATGGGGTGCCATGGCAGGGGCACGACAGAGGATTGGCTGCCCAAACCCTACCACGATACCCAATCCTCTGCCGCGCTAGGGTTTAGCAGGGCGACGGCTTGCCGCGGCAGGGGTTGGTAGGGACACGTTAGAGGATGGGGTGCCATGGGCAGGGACACGGTAGAGGACTGGCTGCCCAAACCCTACCGCGGCACCCAATTCTCTGCCATAGTAGGGTTTGGCAGGGTGATGGCTTGCCACGGCAGGGCTTGGTAGGGACGCGGTAGAGGATGAGGTGCCATGGCAGGGGTGCGGCTGAGGATTGGCTACCCAAACCCTACTGCGGCACCCAATCCTCTGCCACAGTAGGGTTTGGCAGGGCGACGGCTTGCCACAACAGGGCTTGGCAAGGACGCGATAGAGGATGGGGTGCCATGGCAGGGGCACAACAGAGGATTGGCTGCCCAAACCCTACCGCGACACCTAATACTCTTGCACAGTAGGGTTTGGCACGGCGACGGCTTGTCGTGGCAGGGCTTGGCACAGACGGTTCGTATTAAGAACCGTCTGTGATGAGATACTTATCACAGATGGTTCGTGATACAAACAGTCTGTGATATGTCATCACAGACGGTTTTTGTATGAAACCATCTATAATTCGCAGCGCGGGATTTCGAAAAATTTTGAATGCGTTCGCGGGAGGCAAAATATTTTGGTGTTGTCCTTATATATTATAGCCACCCTAGGTTTGTCGAGCTTCGACGCCCACCCTCGATTCCCCGTCGCGGTTCGGCGAGGAGACACAGCCGACGGCGACATGGAGGAGGGATACAGAGGAGCTCCTTGTCTTCCGCAGGAGGTAGACTGCTAGAAGGTATGTGTACATCCCCAAAATATACACAATTTGTTGGCTGTTTATTGTAAAAAAAAGATCTTAATTTTGTGTTACCTAAGGTCAGAGCACCGTCGGAGGTTTTTAGTCGTCTCTCCTTGCCGACGAGCTTGAGTTGAACTCGGACGACATGCAAGAACAGCTTGTGATATGCTTGTGAGGTACAGAGAGAAGCAGTGTTGAACCAATCCAAGAAGCCGATGAGTTCTTCAGGAGCTTGGAGGCACAGATGGTTTCTAGCTAGTTTAATTTTGTAACTTTATTCTTTTTCCCCATTCGGAGGGGACGTTGTGAAACCTTTTGGTTTCCTTTTCCTATAATGTGTTTGCCATCAGAATTTTAATTGGATTTTAGTTGTCTTGCTAGAGGTTGCATATAGAAACTACTGTCCAGCAATTCATTGGCTTGGCTCAAAATTTGATTTTTTTTTGAAATAGAAAAAACTATCACAGATGATTCTGAACAAGAACCGTCTATGATAATTACTTATCACAGACGGTTCTTGTTCAGAACCTTCTGTGAAAATAGACTATCACAGACGGTTCTGAACAAGAACCGTCTCTGATAATCAATTATCATAGACGGTTATTGTTTAGAACCGTCTGTGATAGCTTTTTTCAAAAACCGTCTATGATGATTCATGTCATCACTAACCCATAAAGTCAGACGGTTCAAAAAATCCGTCTGTGATGACGATTTTGAACCGTCTGTGATGACCTTTTCTGTAGTAGTGGCCGGATGTGGACTGTGCTTTTGATGAGGATAGGTCGCACGATGATAATCTGGATCAGATGCTACGCGATGTAGAAGGGAATTACAGTGAGAGAGAGTTTGGTAAATTCGATGGGTTCATGAAGGACTCGGGGAAACCTTTGTTCCCTGGCTGCAAGCCAGAATACACAAGGTTGTCATCCGTGCTTGAACTGTTGAAATTGAAGGCAAGCAATGGTTGGTCCGACAAGAGTTGCACGGCGTTGTTAGGTCTCCTAGCGGACATCCTTTCGGAGGGAACATGTTGCCCAGCACCACCTACCAAGCCAAGAAAGTTCTTTGTCCATTGGGAATGGAAGTAGAAAGAATACATGCATATCCGAACGATTGTATCCTCTACCGTAAAGAGTATGCAGACATGCATGCTTGTCCCGTGTGCAAAGTATCCCAATACAAGTGTAAGAATCCTAGTAAGGTGAGGCAACGACCTCCTATTAAGGTGTTGTGGTATCTGCCTGTAATCCTATGTTTGAAGCGTTTATTTGTGAACCGAAAGAAGGCAAGATTGATGTGTTAGCACTCGGAGGAATGTAAGGAAGATGGAAAGTTAAGACACCTTGCTAATTCGGGTCACTGGAGAAACTTCGATCAGAGCTTCGAAGAGTTCAGTGTAGAACCAAGGAACATAAGGTTAGGATTGAGTACAAATAGAATGTATCCTTTCGTAGGGTATGATGGTCGATAAGTACGGTATCACTACTGTGGACCTCAAATGTGTCAGATACAAGGACGAACCATTCGTACTCGCTAAGCAAGTTGTTCAAGTTTTTTTTATGTAACGGACCTCGCAAATAAGAACTGCAACGTAGTTCTTCATGGAAAAAGAAGGATTGTCGGAGACGAGTTGCCTCCTTTCGGAAACAGCATCAGGCTCGAGAAAGAATCCAGTGAGGAAGCTAGCTATATGTACATCGATCATCATGAAGGGATATATTTTAATTAAGAATTTATCCAATTGTAATTAAGAAACTCGACATGTAATTAAGAAATTATTACATTGTATTTGATTAAGTAATTAATAAATTATTCCATATGTGATTGTATCTGAATTTCTTGTTTTCAGAGGGCATAGCTGTTGGATAACAATGCTTAATGCGTTTATTAGGTATGTTAAAAGCATGACTAATTTTGATATACTGCTTCACGCACCTGCATATGGGATGGGATATTATTCAGTAGTTTTTAATATAGTAGAACAACTCATACCATGGCATGATATCGGCGCTCTACTTCCATGGAATTACCAATTCAAACAAATTTATAGTTTTTCTAAGTTCAAAACAATAAAGGATTCCTTAGGTTTGGAATGTATGTACAATTTAAAACCACCATACGAATAGATCCATCGCACTCAAATGGGTGCTGGTTTGAAAATGCTTATTGATAATGCATACCAAACTGTGTTGGGGCAAGTAGCAACTCTTACTTATAACCCTAATTTGAGAAAGTATGTATATGAATACTTTAATGTACTAGTCTATATGGGGTTTGTTGTCACGGCTATCATGATTGCAACCTTTTTAACAACCAAAGTTCTAATTCCAGTAACAGCACAGATAATACAATGAATCTAATATAGCTAGACAGTATTTCAATGTTGTTTGAACTTGGAGGGAGGCCCATTTCACACACGCGGTTTTGTGCAAAAAACCCGTCTATGATAAGTAATCACATATGGTTAGAAACTAGAACTGCCTGTGATATACGACCACATCACAGACAGTTCTAGTTTAGAACCGTCTATGATTACTTATCACAGACGGTTCCATAATAGAACTGTCTTTGAATTCCCTTTATTAGTAGGGAACCACTAGAATTTGTGCCCTTATTGTCGTCACTCGTCCATTCGAGTACCCAGAGCCACTCTCGCCCGTCCCCCCCGCACCCGAGCACCTTGCCGCCCAAAGCCTCCTCCTCCACGCCGGAGCCATGCCGCCCGAAGTCTCCTCCTCCATGCCGGAGCCACGCCGCTCGGCATCCTCCTCCATGCCAGAGCCATGCCGCTCAGCCTCCTCCTCCACACCGGTGCCACACCGCCCGAAGCCTCCTCCTCCATGCCGGAGCCACGCCGCTTGGCTTCCTCCTCCACGCTGGTTCTTCTTGTTGGCTTCAATTGCCTTCACTCGGTGAGCATTCCTGTTAATTATTTGTGCATCAATTTGTGTATATATAAGTGGGATGTTCTGGTTCATATCTTGAATTGGAATTGGTATTGAGATATTATGCAAAGTGATGTCAGTGGGCTTCAATGGACTTGCTCTGTGATGAAATTAGTCATAAACTGAAATTGATCGAGTTAATTAGTTCATACTTGAGCTCTAATGATTTACTTGCTGTTGTTGTTAGACTAGCTGTTATTCTGTTACTTCCAGTTTTATATATTTATTTTGAATCTGCTGATTCCATTGATCCCATGCATTACAGTATGATTACTCTGTCAGCCTATTTGGTTTTATTCCTGATCTTCCGTATTTGTGATCAGTTGATATAGAGAGTGATCATTTTTTTTGGTTAGTTGTGTAGAGTTCAATTTGTGATCTTTTGATCTACTGTTTAAACTGGAAGTTCTTTTTGTGGTCTTTATCAGTTGGGTTATATTGATAGTTTAGTAAAGTTTGTTTAGAGCTCAAGAATTTAAACTTTTGTCATGATCATTTAATGAAGAGTATAGACTAAGTTTTCAGGAGGCAGAGATTAAATTATTCTGAAACTCTACTTCTGAGAGCAATTATAAATTCACTCAAATCTGAGCAATATGCTGATTTGTTTCATATACATGTGGTATATGTTTAGCATTTTAATCAATTTAATTGACTTGGAGGATTTACGTTTGATTATGTTGATTTGGTCATTTAAATGTTGTTGGATTAATGCTCTTGTGTCTTATGTTTTTGCTGGAATTAAGTTTGATTATTTGATTAATCTGCAAAGACGAAGTATTCGGAGATACAATGCCCACTTTATTAGTGGGGAACAACTAGAGATTTATGCTGATTTATTTTGTATACATGATGATTGTATTGAGCATATTATTTTTTATGCGAGATATTATGTTTTTAGTTCATTGGTTGGGTAACTTCTATTTGTTTATATAGTTAATCTATTTACAAGGCAATTTTAGTTCATTGGTTGGGTAACTTCTATTTTTTCTGTATAAAATTTGTTTCCAAGGGAAATTATCATCGAAAATACCTAGTGGTTATCAACTTACAATCCATTTTATTTAAACTCTCAGCGTTTTGAATTATGAAATTTTAGTTCATTGCGTATGTAACTTATATAGATAGCAAGTAAGCGAGATGACGTCCGCACCGTCTTCGCCGCTGTCATTGACGGCGCCGAATGCTTCTGGATCTTTGAGGAATGTAGTACGTAAGCGAGATGACAGAGGAATATGAAAATTGCCTGTAGGCCGAATGACCATCACGGAGGTCAGTACCGCTGGGGTCCCTCTGAGTCACAAGAAAGCAGTGGCGAGATTTTGGACCATCTATGGGATGCTTGGAAGGGAACGGGTTCCTATCACCACACCAAGCTAGAAGTCTCTAGCGGATGTAGAGAGAGGCCAGCTGTGGATTGATATTTCAAGCTTGTTCACCATCCCAGAAGCAGACTAGGCACACGTGGAACGACAAATATTTCTCGTGATGGGACACGCGTGGAAGACCTTCAAGAGCACGCTTATCACGAAGTACGTGAACACGGGTCAGATGCCCTTCACGAAGTATAAATTCTTGTCGTGGGATATATGGAATGCCTTTGTGTGGATGAAGATGACGGACAAAATTCAGGAGCAAAGTGCAAAGCACAAGGCTCTCCAAGCATAAAACACTCACCTCCACAAACTCGACACCACTGGGTACATGGGTAAAACCACACAATGGACGGCGAAGGACGAGAACGCAACCCGACCATTTGCTGGGATCACAGACGAGTGCGCCCGGAACTGGTTAAGAGCGAGGGCATCAGCCACGTCTTTGAGCGGCATCTCTTTCACAAACCCGACAAATGAGAAAGTGTCTCAATGTCTGATAAATATGTCGAACTACCTAGTTTTTAATAAGTCCATAACTTCATAGTGTCTAAAATAATATGATGATCTCTTGTAGCACACATTGACTACTGAATCTTCCCAAGGCTCCTTCGAAGCAGTCAGGGAAAAGGATATACTATCTACGGCCCTAGAAAACAAGGAGCACCCGGGTCGCACGCGAGGTCTTGGGGTTTACATACCTTGGAGGGAGGGATTCCAAGATGACTACGAGACGTATAGGAGTAGGAAGAGATCCAAGGCCGAGCATCAGGACCGGTTGGTAAAGGAGATTAATGCGAAGCTTACTGCAAAATTTCAAGGACAGATAACAAGATTATAAGATCAAATGAATCAACACCTCAACCAGTCGCAAGCCGCCCCTGTTATTTTGGGAGCCAGTCCTCCTCAACATTGGAGTAGCGTTGTGTCCATACAAAATTTTGAACATGGCAACGTCCAATTACCTATCGACGATATCAAGATAATGTATATCTCTGGAATGCTCCAAAGATAGACTTATAGAACGTCTTAGCTAATTATGTATCATTTGTAGGAGCCGACGCCCTGCAAGCTCCAAGTGAGGCTGGTTGGGTCCATTTCTATTGAGGCTAGGCGGGGGATGGTGTATCCATACCAGAAAGGGACAGTGCTACACGGTGCCTAGCTAGCACAGGGTTACGCCAGGGTCTAGGTCAACATGGTACAAGACAATTTTATGGTCGTCTCGCTGGAGATTCGCCCGAACGAATACAGCAGAACACAAGGGGATGTCACGGACACTTTTATTTAGTGGCCCGAGAAGGACATCGCCCTGGACCCTGTAGTGCCGCGATCTCGACACAACCATGCCTCTCAACAAGACCTTTGATGACTCCACCTCAAACTTCGCTTCAGAAGGCCGCCTCATCGGTTCCCGTGGAGAAGATGCCGAAGGAACAAGAAAAGCGTGTCGCCGTATTGGTTCCTGAGTCATCTCACGGGAAGATATGTAGCGGGCGAGTCGTTAAGGCCAAATCGAAATCGAAGAACATTAAGGCGTCTCCTAAGCCCAGAAAATACTCCCTCGGAAGTCCGTTGGCCCCCGACACAGTATTCGCCCGTGCTAGAGTAGGTTGCCAGTCTTTACATGTCTGGTACATGCGAAATACCAAAGAGAAGGGTTACAATACTGGAATCACCGTCAGATACACGAAGGAGCATTTCTTCCACAGGCCGAGCCACTTTGTTGTGGGCTTCGATGACTTATTCGACCTATTCAAGCTCAATGCCCTCGACGCCTTACTTACTTCTACGATGCTGGACACTATAGGTGTGTATAATCAAGTTCTACATTCAAGTAATACCGATAAATGTCACAACTCGTTGCTTATGTATAGAGACATGATGAAAAATACCCGATAGTGGCGAGAACCGGTGGGTTTTCTCGACCCACACTTGGTCTCTGAGCAATGCATCACCCAAGACGCATCCTACGTCGTGAAATACATAATGACGAGATTGCTTACTCAGGGCGACAAGGACTACATACTAGTGCCCTATAACTAGAAGTGCTTCACAACTTGCTATACAAATTTCATTTGTACTTTATACGCAGCATGAACTTAGGTTTAATGACTATAGTGACATATATGAGTAGGTTCCACTGAATCCTTTTAGTCATTGTACCAAAGAGGAACAAGATAATATACCTTGATTCCCTACTAAAAAAAACCACGACTCCACCCTTGTGCAAGGAATACTCGACAGATATGCTCATTTCCACCATACATAACTCTATTGTAGTCTTTCTTCGTTTGAAATGGCCAAGGATAAGTTTTTGGAATCACGTAGGTTGTTCAGCGCCTATATTGCTGAGGGAGGGACACATAAGGAATCGAGTGTCACACTACAACACAGGACGCGATTTTCGGTACGCGCTACAACACAATAATCCTATATCATACTTTGTAATAATGTGTCTTGAACTGACTATACCTATATATGTAATTCTATTTTTGCAGTGCTACCAGCAAAAACAAGATCACCTATGTGCATTCTATGTTTGCCGTCATATACAGCAAATCACGAGTGCCAAGTCGAATGATCCAGAGGTTTGTTAATATCGCAAAAATTATTTCCTAATTATAAATTTAAATATATATGCTTATTACTTTACTCCTGCTAGCGACAGGGCATGATACTCAATTTAGATGCATTTGTTATGACCGAAATCTGGGAGGTTCGAGGGATGCTCTGCGGCTTCGTTAAGACGGAGATCGTTAACGCCAGTGGAGAGTTTCACTCCGTCGACACTGCTGAATGACATTCAAACAACTGATTCAATTGTAATTCACTTTGAGTAGTTTTAATTCAATTGTAACTCTAGCGACAATACTTGGACATCTTCTTTTGTAATTGATTTTGAGTAGTAAATGATCACTTTGTGTTGTCAACAATTGATTCCTCTGTGATTTATCTGTTTTCTACTTGCTTGTTCCTGAGGCTAGCCGAAAATCAGAAGAAAAAAATTAGTTAGGTATAACGAACTATCAAAGACAGTTTTGTCGTATAAACTGTTTGTGAAGGGCTACTATCATAGACGGTTGACACCAACAACCGTTTGTCATATGTCGAATATCACAGACAGTTATTTTTACTAACCATCTGTGATATGTCACAGACGGTTAATAAAAATAACCGTCAGACAGCTCCAAACCGTCATCACAGACGGTTTCAACAAAAACACCGTCTTTGTTGTGACTTATCATAGACGACTCACAAACCGTCTGTGATAACCGCTTGTTATCACAGACACATAAATTTGAACGGTTCAAAAACCATTTGTGATGACAGTTTGGAGCTGTCTGTGATGACCCTCTCTGTAGTAGTGGTGCGTTCAGTGTTGACATATATGCCATACTGTGTGTCCACTTTGGGCCCACACGTGCCATGCGCCATATGCTCGCTCCGCTGTCTCGCACACGCTCGTATAGCGAAGGTTGATGCTTTGATACCATCTATAACACCCTGGCCCAAAATCTGCTCTATACCCAGCCCACCGTGGGGCGGACCAACGCTCACATAACACTCCACTTATACTTTCATCCTCGCTTTGTGTAAAAAGGTTAACCCGAAGGTGCTACGTTTAGACCCAACATGCATTATATACTACTACAACTCACTTTAGACAAGCAATGTGGGACTAATCCCACTACACAACTCCACATGGACCACATGGACCGCACTACAAGAAGGTCGAGGTATTGCACAGATGGAAGATGAGGATGGATAGTAGTCACAATCTCAGACTATATGTTCTGGAGATGATTCCTCCAGAATTTCATCATTGACACCGTCAGCGAGATCATCATAAGTCGCCACAGTACTGGCATCGTGGTGACTTGTCTCTCCATGTAACACCCCAGCCCAACATGAGCCTAGAATGCTACTAAACTAACACTATAACCAATTAAAGCTAAGACTTTTCTCTAAATTTCGACAGAACTTCCTTTGTATAGATGGTTATACCGGAGGTTCAAGCAGTTTAATATAGCATCACTCAATATTCCAATCCTCCAATCTAAATGAATCATCAAAGGACATCCAAAATATGCTAAACAACTAAAGCATAATCCAAAGGGCATCCAAAATCTTCTAATCAACTCTATTACAAATTATTGCAAGCATAAGGCATAATCGTAAATAATTCTTTAAGCAGATTACTTAGATACTAAATCAATAATCCAATCTATTCAAATGTGAATGGTTCGTGCCAATGTGCAACCACTCTTATGACTACTCCCTCCCATGCATACCGTTCTTGTAAAGGGTACCTAAATCCACAAACAACAGGAAGAGTGAGTCCACAGACTCAGCAAAGTACAAATAATATTACATTATAACACACAATTATAACATCAGCATCCATTCTCAAATCTTTACAATATAACATATCACATGCTTATGCAATGCACAATGCATCCTTTCTCTTTAACTCTCTTTGCATTTTACCGGTAATGCAAGGTATGCAACCGTCAATGCATACCCATGCCTGTGCTCTCAAGCACAGGGACCAAGAGCCCATACTCCGCAAGTATGGGGACCACAAGCCCATACTCCACAAGTGTGGGGACCACAAGCCCGTCATATACATGACGGGGACCTCAAAGAAATGCTTGGTCACCACGTCACCAAGCCTCAATTATGATAGCATCATGCACAAGAACAATTACACTATCCATCGTTAACATGTATTAGCAGCAGCATCATACAGGAATAAACTTACTCATACTTCTAACATTCACAATCATTAACATACATATCATTCTAGCATCCATGCATAACGAATATGTACATAATACTTGCAACCATGATCAAACACTCATAGGTAATATATCAATAAATGTACTTGCCTCAACCGTGAGACAGAAGACAATGACAGAAAAGCTCTAGCCCCGGTGTTCATCACCACCTGGCAACCATAAAATAATATACTAAGTACACCAATCAAAAGTGTACATCATTGCAATAGAACAAAACAAGAACAAGCATCCCTAATCGAAACCCGAACAATTAATCATTATGCTCTCAAATTCCCAAATCTGTCCAAACAAACCGTTGTTAAGGAAAAATTCATAACTTTTGAGTCAAGACTCCAAAAGCCATGAATCCAATTTTTATAGAACCTACACAATCCTAGCTACAACTTCTCAGGTGATCAAAATATCCTATTACCACATCTAATCCTTTTATTTTAATCCCGAAGACCGTTCTGTCATCTTCGGTAAATCTGACTTGGGAAAATCATAACTTTTGTTTGGCACAACCAAACACATTTTTATAATGCTCTATGGAAACTACAGAAAACCATATATCTCTATAAAATTATCACAAATGTTCTCACTGTGCAATAAGGTTGCAAATAATCCAGTAAAACTCTTCTGTCCACAATAGAGGGACAGATTACAGCATTAGCTTCTAAACTTCATATATTTTGATCTAGAAATCCAAAAATTATGAAATTTAACTTTATGGAATCATAATAAAAATACCTACAAGTATTATGGAAACCAACTGACCCAATTCGGCATTCTCTAAGATCAAATTTATAGATCAATGTTCGCTGCGCAAGTCCTGAGACTGAATTAGCATCCAGTCTTGCGAAATTCATAACTAATTTATTGTTTATAAAAAATTATGAATTAGGACTCTCTGGAAAGCTAACGTAATTCCCCATCTAACTCTAGGAGACTCTAAACACAGATTCTGCATAGAACTATCTCAAACTCGCATGTCAACAGATCACAGATTAAACCGATGTACTACAACAGCTACCATCTAACATATGGAGACATTACGCACAAGATCGATCTACCAAAACTAATGGGGATCACGAATTTACCCGCAAAAAATGACGTGGGATGCCTTTGAAACCTTCGCGAAGACCTTCGCCCACCTTCTTCCTCTTCCCTTCCCTTTTCCTCTCTTCTTCTCCCTTCTTCTTCCTCTCCTTTCTCTCTCTTCTTCTTCCTTCTGTTGGTAGGGCAGTAGAGGCTAGGGTTTTGGGGAAAGGTAAACCCTCTTGACTCCACTAAAAAGGCTGGCCCACTTGGCTAGGACGCCTTGGGCCAAAAGCCCAATGTCCAATCCTCCCTCAAAAGATGCTGAATTTTTTTGAGTAATTTTCCTCTCCAATTTAATATTGTTCTCTCTAAACTTTATTCCATTCACTTGAATATTTGGGATATTACACTCCAGGACCAGGGATTATCAAGGAAAGGAATATGTTCTGCTCCTGCATGAAAACACCAGGTGGGAGGTTAAGGAATGACAAACACAGCCAGCAATTGTGTGTATGGCGCAATTTATACCAAATGGGTTAAACCCATCGATTGCAATTGCAATTGAGCGTTTCAAGGCTCATGACAAACTCTACATAGTCTCCGTCAAATTGCTTCCATGCTTCACCATCAGATGGGTGGACCATCTTGTCATCATGGTACCAACGACCATACTTGTGCCATATCATTTGTTTGGCAGAAACCTCAGACATGTATAACCGTTGGATTCGTGGCACAAATGGTAGATAGCAAAGTATTTTTCTACCAATAGGAAGTTGCGTCTTCTGACCATCACTAGAGTCAACCTCAACAAACCTAGACTCATCACACTTATCACAGTGATCTTTGTCAACATTCTCATTCCTAAATAGCATGCAATGATTTGGACAAATATCTATCTTCTCATATGGCATATTGAGTGCGCTTATCAATTTCTTGGCCTCATACAAGTTAGCGAGCAGTTTGCGACAATCTGGGAGAAGGGTGCTAAACACGCTTAAGAATGCACCAAAGCAAGAAATGCTTATGCTGAACTGGGACTTGACAGCAAGTAGTCGTGTGATGGCATCTAGTTGGGACACCTGTGTTTGCCCATGAAGTGGCTGACTCATTGCGGACAACATATCAAAGAAAGCCCTTGTTGTAGGCTCCGGTTCTTCCTCTATAGGTGGCACATATGCATCACGCACATCATCTAGCATATCTTCTATCCTACTCTCATTGTGGCCGCCATCGTCTGTTTCTTTCCTTAGCACATCTTATCTCCTACGTTGTGACTCGCCGTGATAGACCCACACGGTATAGCCTGGCCTAAATCTGTACTTGCACAAGTGTGCGGTCATTGTTGCCCTCAATTGTGGCTGTGTGTTTGAACAACGAGAACAAGGACACAACACACCTCATCTATTACTCCTAGCAAATGCTCGATCCACAAAATTAGTCATCTTTTCCATCCATTCTTGGCTACAGTCACCCATCTCTCTACGCCCAGTGTACATCCAACTACGATCCTCAGCCATCCTAGTATGCAAAACATAATGCGTATTTTAATCCGACTTATTATTTATGTCAAAAATTACAACTACAGAGCTAACTAGAAGCTACTATAGGATACATGCCCTATATATGTACACTATAACAGATTGACATGAAGACAATATAAATGATCAACAGATTCTACATAAGCAAGAAACATCAAGAATACAATCACACATGAGAAGAAGAGGCAGTTATTCTATCCCCTAGCTTCTCCTTCCTCACCTGATGCAAAAGAACAAGCAAAACTCACTAAAAATGTCACCATTCCGACCCCTACCTATCTCACCTTAAGGGCAAAAGACTAGGTGTCATTGGCAAGTATAGTGCATACGTGGAGGACCATCTGGATGATCACACTAGTCTCACTAATAAGTAATTCAGTACATTATCAGTAAAAAAAGTAGTAATTCAGTACATTTACCACATGGCTACATGTAGAGTTGGCTTCATCCATTTGTTTCTGTTCCCATGTGTTGCTTGAGCCAGGGGTAAGCTGGCTCTATTTGTCAACATTCAAACTGATGATTTTAATGAATCAATGACACCTTGCGTGACAAACAAACCAATGCAAGTCCTATATTTGTGAACTTCACAAGCTAGAAGTTCATTCATCAATTTCTATAAATATTCATCGATAAAATCATCTTGCAACCTAATAACCATAACAGATGACCTGATGCAATCATTCATGCACACCTTAAGGGCAAAAGACTAGTTCACTAACCAGAAGATACTACCTGCTGAGTGGGAGCAGGAGGAGCAACAACACCGGAGGCAGTGGAGGAGTGGGAGACGGCGGATGCGGTGGATCGGCGAGGAGAAAGAGGATGAGGACGGGAGAGGCAGGCGGGTCGGGTGGAGGAGGCGGTGGGGTCGAGCGAAGGAGGCGGTGGGATCTGCGGCGATGGAGAGGGGCGGTCGGGTGTGGCGACAGGAGACGAGGTGGGAGGCATCAGTCTTGCAGCAGACGAGGAGGCAGCACGATTTCATCGTGAGGCAGAGGCAGTGGAGGAGGGGAGGAGGCAGCGGAGGCGGTGGAGGCGGTGGAGGAAGAGGAGGACGGGAGGCCGGCCGGATCATGAGGTAGGGGGAGAGGAGCGAGGATTGGGGATTGGGGATTTGCTGTACGGGGGTTAGGAGTCTTAGACTTGGCAATTTCGTGGCGGTAGCGAAAAAACGGGTGTGCGGTGGGGGGATGGTGCGCTACTAAATTATTCGCTCCCGAGCGTATGTATTGGACAGACACTCGGGGAATTAGTTGGCCCACACGCGAAATGTCGGATATGCCCCTTCGACTGGCCGACTAGGCCCATAAGGCCCATGTGCTGGGCGACCACCCTAGGGGGCCTGTACTATTCACGTGAACAGTACCTCCGCCGTAGGTTTCCCACCTTCTGGCCACCCTCTTCATATAAGAGCCGCCACCCATTAGCAAAATTCGGGTTTTGTTGATTGAAGTTTAACTTTGCTACTTTATACTTTGTCCTTTTGTTTGGCGAGATCAACCGCAACATTGTTCTTCGGAACCCCACTTATCAATACATTCAATTTCTATTCGCAATTTCAGATTGCTTATTTATCTTGTTCGTGCGTGCTTCTTCGGTGTATGCAGGAATCGACCTTCGAAAGATCAGGCCAAAACAGGACCTTTGTGGTTCATCGTGATGTCAGTCCAGATCTGCTTGAAGTTACATCTGACCTCAAGGAAGGCTACGACTTACTAAAGGTAGAGTTGGATGCTTTGAAGGCCAGCATTGGCTGTCTCAAGCAAGATATGGTTGCGTTGAAGGCATTTGCTTGCAATGGGGATGCGAAGCTGAGCAACCTCACGAAGATAGCAGAGATGCAGATTGTTGTGAAAGTTGTTAGAAATAATTTATTCAAATACTAGATTATTTATCTTGAATTATTATTATTTTTAACAATTTTTTAAGAAATTATTTTGATCTCACCAAAATTCAAACCATTTCACTAATTCAGTTTTGAATATAATTTATTTCTAACAAATTTTGTTTGCAAAGTGCTTAAAAATATTTTTCCTAATACCTAGTTGATTCTCAAAACCTCCTCAAAAAATTTCAGAATTTTTCAAAAATTTCTTCTATTTTAAATCGGCCAGTCAAACTCTTTGCCTTTTCAGTCAAAACCCTTTTAAACCCTAACCCAAACTCCAAACCGACCGGACTTGTTTTGACTTGGTCCAACCCAACCCCATCGCGCGCATCCGAATGTCCCAACGAATCCGGACCGTCCAAATCGGATCGAACGGCTCACATCACATGTGCTGTTCGGACGGTCCGAACATCCCAACGCATCTGGGCCGTTCATTTTTTATCGTAGGGTCAGGATTTGAGTGGCCATTCGGATGGTCCGAACGACCCACTCCGTTTGGGCCCTCCGGTCATGATCCGACAGTCCACGTGCGAGTGCATTTAGGCAGTTGGGTGGAGCCAAGTTGGTGCGTCGGGCTCGAGCCAGGGTGGGGTAGTCGAGCCAACAGTGCTAGCCCAAGTTTTGAAAACAGTTGACCAAGAAACAAAAGGGTTTGACCAAGCCTTTAAAAATACGAACAAAATTCCTAAAATTCTGAAATAAATCAGAGGGGTTTCTAGGACATCCTAGGACTCAATTAAAATCTTAAACTTCAATGTTCAAGATTTAATTTGAATAATTTAAATTCAAACTTAGAATAGGTCTTTGATTTGATTTTGAATTTTACGGGGTCAAATTAAGTTCCAAAATTTGGGAAAATTTATATTAATACATGATAATTATTATAGTATTTCAATAAATTATTTCCAGAAGATGAACAAGAGTTTTGTTTCTTATTTTCTTTTGGAACTTATAATTGAGTTGTAGGCTTAAACTTTATTTGAGATTTTCCATGTGCAATAAAATATGCAAAAGTTTCCAAAAAGTCATGCATGGATTCAATTTGATGCTTAATCAATTTTATGACTTAATTGAGGTTGGTAAGGTGTACTTGATATCTAGAGGATCAGTGAAACTTGCTCAGAAGTAGTTTACAATGACTATGAAGTAACTCTGGATGTCTCAACATGTATAGTCGTCAAATGTCGTCAAATGTTGTCAATTATCATCAAATGTCATCAAATGTCATTCAATGTTGTCAATTATCGTCAACTGTCGTGGTAGAAGTCTTCTTCTGAATAAAGATATTCAGTAAGAATGAGCACAACTTTCGTGCTCGCAAGTCTAACTCGGAGTGGCTTTGCTAGCATGTCCATGATCGCGGACGCGGCTATTCGAATAGTTTTCTACTCTTCAGAGTTTGTACAGCTTTACCCACATGAGATAATTTGCTCGTATTGTTGGCCAATACACACTTCCATAGGCGTGCGACTAAGCAATTATCACAAGGCCGTTACAATGTTCTACCTTAAAGTATTTATGCCCGCTAAGGTTTCGCTTCCATTGGACTAACCGTCCTCTAGGAGCCCCCTCTTGCTCCAGGTGAGACTACTGTCTGACCGACACCCACACATACAATATGGCACAAATAACGATGAGGTATCACAAATTATTAAGCCAGGTCCTGCCCACACAGAACATGTGGTGGTACGGTAAGGCATAGCAAAGGAACGCTCAAAGGCCAGTCCTTAATTGACTTGGGCGTCTTTCAAATTAAACCCTGGGCCTTAATCCTAACCGGATTAAGCCCGTGCATAAACCTGCACCCACCATTCATCCATTTCACCTAAGTCCAAACCATCATTTTATTTCATTTTTTAAATCATTTGAAAACTCCCATGACACACCAATGCCAATGGTACAATTTAAACAACATTTGATTTTTGGTTAAGAGGTGGTCGTTGCGGAGCTTTGAGCTCGCAACAATGGCGGCGAGGGGTTTGTTCGCGCGGGGATGAAGGCGAGGAAGGAGAAGGGCGGGGCCCACTTGGCGGTGAAAGAAAAGAAACGAAGAAAGGAGTGGGCGAATCTTGGCCGTTAGATTTAAATCGAATGGTCCCCGTTGAATGGGCCGTTCGGACCGTCCGAAGGTTACAATGCATCCTGGCCGTCCATTTAAGATTGGACGGCTCACGCGCGTTGGACCGTTCTGACCATCCGAAGATTACAATGCATCCTGGCCGTTGTTTTAAGATCCGACGGTTGATGTTGATTGGAAGTTTTAACGCGCGGGCGCGCGTGCAAATGATTTTAATAGGTTTTTTATTAAATAAAATACCAGAAAAAGAAAAGCATTTTCAGAAAATAGTAAATAAAGCCCCAGAATTATAGAAAAATGCACAAAAATTCCTTCTTATCCAATGAGCATTTCCAAGAGAGGGAGCTTGTAGTTTCATTATTGTATGAGAAGTAGCAAGTCAGAGAACACGGTAGCTGTGGAGAAAGCCGAGAACACACTCAGTGTAATAGCCTAAAATTTCAGATTTAGTTGAAAATAAAAACTTAATTATTTTGTGGATTTTCTAAAAAAATTTAAAAGCTTTTGCTTAATTATTTTAAACCTAAAGAAATTTATGTGCGAAAACTATTACCAAATAATAGTTGGAAATATTTTATTTAAGTCCAAAATAACTCTAGGAATTTCTATGATTTTTTCTAGAATTTTTGGCATTTATTTGCTATTTTATAAAGCATATTTCAATTATCAGATTTAAATCAATTGCTAAATCAATTAAAAATCATTTCCTTCATTTTGGGCCGAAATTCCAACTCCGGCCCAATCCTCTTTCCCTTTCAGCCCATTCTCACCCGCACCACACACCCTCTCTCTCACCCCCTGGCCCCACCTGTCATTCGCACGCGCACCCGCGCGTTAAAACTTCCAATCAACATCAACCGTCGGATCTTAAAACAACGGCCAGGATACATTGTAATCTTCGGACGGTCCGAACGGCCCAACGAACGTGAGCCGTCCGATCTTAAATGAACGGCCAGGATGCATTGTAACCTTCGGACGGTCCGAACGACCCATTCAATGGGGACCGTTCGATTTAAATCTAACGGCCAAGATTCTCCCGCTCCTTTCTTCGTTTCTTTTCAGACGAGGATGAGCACGTAAACGGGGCCGTCCGATCTTGATCGGACGGTCCACAATGATTTGAACTTTCGGACCGTCCGAACGGGTGAGCACGATCTAGCCGTTAAAATTCGATCGGACGATCCACAACGATTTGAACATTCGGGCCGTCCGAACGGGTGAGCACGATCTAGCTGTTAAAATTCGATCGGATGGTCCACAACGATTTGAACGTTTGAACGAGGATGGAGCGCGTAAACAGGGCCGTCCGATCTTGATCGGACGGCCCACAACGATTTGAACGTTCGGACCGTCCGAACGGGTGAGCACGATCTAGCCGTTAAAATTCGATCAGACGGTCCACAACGATTTGTACGTTCAGACCGTTCGAACGGGTGAGCATGATGAAGCCGTTAAAATGCGATCGGACGGTCCACAATGATTTGAACATTCGGACGAGGATGGAGCGCGTAAAAGGGGCCGTCCGGTCCACAACGATTTAAATAGGTTTTTGATTAAATAAAATACCAGAAAAACAAAAGCATTTTTAGAAAATAGTAAATAAAGTCCAAAAATTATAGAAAATTGCAGAGAAATTCCTTGAATTATTTGGGACTTAATAAAAATATTTTTAGCTTAACTTTTGATTTTTAATTTTTGCAAATAAATTACTCTTAGGGACAAAAAAAAACCTCTTTTTAAAATCCAAGAAAAATCTTAAAATAATATTTTTGATTTTAATAGGTTTTTGATTAAATAAAATACCAAAAAAGGAAAGAATTTTCAGAAAAAGTAATAAAGCCCAAAAATTATAGAAAAATGCATAGGAATTCCTTGAATTATTTGGGACTTAATAAAATATTTAGCTCAACTTTTGCTTTTAAATGTTTGCAAATAAATTACTCTTAGGGACAAAAGGAAAACATCTTTTTAAAATCCAAAAAAATCCAAGAAAAGGCTTAAAATAATATTTTTTTTAAACTAGGAAGGTTTAAATAGCTTTTTTATTAAATAAAATACTAGAAAAAGAAAAGGCATTATTAGAAAATAGTGAATAAAGCCCAAAAATTATAGAAAAATACACAGAAATTCCTTGAATTATTTGGGTCTTAATAAAAATATTTTCAGCTTAACTTTTGCTTTTAAATTTTTGCAAATAAATTACGCTTAGGGACAAAAGGAAAACATCTTTTTAAAATCTAACAAAATCCAGGAAAAGACTTAATATATTGTCCCTTTGCTGTACGGGGGGTTAGGTTAGGACTTGACGAAATTTCGTGGCGGCAGCGAAAAAACAGGCGCGCGGTGGCGGGGGAAATGGCGGTACTATATTATACGCTCCCGAGTGTATGTAACGGCCAGATACTCGGGGAATTAGTTGTCCCCATTGAGAACGCATCGGTTCGCCGTTTTGGAGTGGCTCCCGTCATAATTTCCCGAGTGTCCGATGGGACACTCGGGAAATATTTTTTTACCGAGTGTTTTATTCTCTCTCCGAGTGCCTTATGAAACATTCGGTATGTTACCAAGTGTTTTCTTCAAAACACTCAGGAAAATTTGAGACACTCGGGAAAATAGAGGATTCTGGTAGTGATATGATCATTCGATCAATCTAAAATCTCTGCGATAATCTATACATCCTCATTCTTATTGTATTCTTATATATTGATTGTGTCCACGGCAATAAAATATTTTTGTTTAGACTGTGTTCTTATATTATTTTTTTTATAAGCTCGATAGGCACCCGCAGCATGAATACTATATATACAGTTCCTGCCTTTTCGCTTAGCTTGGGCCAGTCAGTCGATCGGCGGTCGCCAAACTGTGTTCTGAATTGAAAGAGCTTTTTTGTCATCATAGCTTATATGTGTACATGTGCACTGTTGTTGTATGAATTCATACAGTGTTAAGGTGGACAGTGAGCCATGCACGTAGTACACGGCCAACAGGTACATGCCATGTTGTACTAAGTGATCACGGTTTGGTCTATGTTTTACATTTTCAAAAAAAAAAGTAAATTTAATAAAACTCTAGGTTTTAGAGCATTAGTAGCACAAAATCTCATGTTTTAATATTTGTTTTTTGGAAAACCCCAGGTCTTGAGGCATTAGTAACACAGAATCTATTTTTCCTGTCACACCACGTACCACAGTGTGACCAAACCTACCACGATAGCCCTCCGAGCCAGCACGCGTCCGTTTTTTGGACTAAATCTTATCACGCCAAGAGAGACGGCGTGACAGTATTTATTTGCCATGCCGAGGTCCGTGGCGTGACAACGTGCTTTTGCCACGTCACGCGTTGTGGGCCTTGTGGCATGGCCAAAACATGGGGTTTTGTGTTACTAATGTCTCAAAATCTTGGGTTTTCTGGAAAAAAAAATAATATCAAAATATAGAGTTTTGTGTTCCTAATGTCTCAAAACCTGGGGTTTTATGAAATTTACTAAAAAAATATCGAAGCTAGTACTAACTTTAAAAAAAGAACGGCTTTAAAAAAAAAGAACTTCAGAAAGAGCGGTAATTAAAGCTGAACCCTAGCTACTTTGGAAACTATGGCTTATTGATAATTTCTAGTCTCTGCAACCAAACCAGCTAGCTAGGCTGCTTCGGTTGACATGGCTTTAATCGAACGGAATCGATCGATCGATCGATTACATATTTAGCAGTTCGTGCATGGTATCGATCGATTCCATATTTAGCAGTTCGTGCATGGTGCCGTGCGTGCGAGGCCATCTCGATGGTTGGACCGGGAGAGAGAGAGAGAGAGAGGACGAAGACCATGGTCCATGGAGCAGCCAGCATTTGTACCTTCTCGTGCGGCCAAACCCTAGCTAGCTAACAGCGTGGTCCGGCCGGCTGGCTGCTCATTAATTCTGAGGCACAGTACAGTACAGTACAGTACCGCACTTCAATTTGGAGGCTGGCTGGCACATGCATGCATGTGTGCTAGGAATAGGATTGAGTAACTCTCAAGTTGGAATTGGCTGGTAGGAGTGGATTTTTTTTTTTAATAAATATAGTAATATAACTCTGTTTTTTCTACTTTACAAAAATAATCCTCTGCCTCTCCACTATTTGGCGACTATACTAGTCGCCCAACGGTTGAGCGATAAGTGTATAAGTCGTCCAGCGATTGCGTGACTTGTTCTAGTTGCGCAACGGTTGAGCAACACATCGACAAGTCGCGTACCGGTTGGACGATTTAAAATAATAATAATATTTTATTAATCCGATAAAATTAATTGTGGGGGGAATAAATGATAATTTTGTAGGTAATACATTTAACAAATCTTGTTTGTAGGTTGTTAATTTTTTGGAAATAAATGGGTGGTGAAAAGGTTGATTGGTCTGTTTGTGATTTTCGTAGATTCTCAAGGGTACGAAATCTGTTAGACTCGCAGTAACATTTTGTGATCGTCGTATGTTATTGTAGTACGATAAATTTATGAAGAAATGGTACAACGATAACAACACGATAGTTGATCCGTAAGTAGGAATGTAAGTGATATTGTGATGCACCAGGGAATTCATACACGGTGGAGAACTTTGAAGAAATGGTGCAACGATAACAACACGATAGTTGATCCGACAATGGTGTTACATGGCACGCAGGCTAACGAACCAAGGACGGTACACGTCGATTAGTCGCTTAAACGTTGGATCACTACAAGAAGAACATACATACAACAACGCATAACTCACAACGGAAAGCGTATGTGTTGCAGGACCAATTTATTCACCACGTATGAAGCCTGCTTAACCCACCACCTCCCACGTCCAAATAAAACTGCTCTCTGCTCCCATCTCCTATAGGACGTTTGAGATCCTCTATCCTGTCGCCTCCCCTCCCAGCAAACTTGACCTCCCCGCTGCCACTAGCCTCACCACCATACGAATCCGGTGCCTCCTCCTCCCCCGGCCTCACCCCCATGCGGATCTGCCGTCGTCGCCTCCTCCCCATGGCTACGTCCACGCGTGGAATCGGCGCCGCCTCCTCCCCTGCCACTCCCCCACGCGGAGACGCCCCTTGGCCTCCTCCCCCGCGTCGTGAAGTCGACTCCAGAGAACACCATGCAGCGCCGCGAAGCCGCCTCTCACCAGATCCTCGCGGAGGGGCCATGGCGACAGCGGATCCGGCTGGTGGCAGCGCGTCGCCGTGGAGGAGGATCACGCCGCCCCTCCCCGACGCCGCCTCCTTCCTCCCCCACCACGCCGCCGCCACTTCCTCCCCAAAGCCGCCTCTGCTCCCTCCCAGACACCGCCGCCTCCTCTCCCACGCCACGCCACCGCCTCCTCCCATCCCGCCGCCGCCGCTCCTCCCCGCCGCCGCTCCTCCCCTCCCGCCGCCTCCCCTCCCCAGCCGCAATCTTTTAGGCCTTACCTTAGCTTTCTTTTATGAAGTCTTTGATTCTTCTGTCACAAATTTTGACTAGAGCTTTACTTACATTAGGCGGAAATGCAAACCGAGAGGCAGAGGATACTTCTTCTGGATACATCAAAGTCCCCTGTTGAATCGATTAGATCAGGGGGTAGATATGATTTCATCGTGGAGCATGATGTCCATGAACTGGGAGCACATCTGTATGGTCCTTGTCCTTTCGATTTTACTTACATATCGGTTGCTTTCGTGATAGCATCCTTACTATTGATTTGCTCATGGTGGTGATTGAATCCAGGCTTGTCTGTACTGCTCTATATAATGAGCAGCAAATTGAACAGCTTGGAAATTTTCAGTTGAGAATCCATGACCAGGTTACCTCCGAGTTCCTACTTACCATTTTGAGTTTTTTTTTGTTCACTACATGTGATGCATGTATATCATATAGCAATCCTGTTATATAGATGATCATGTTAGAAGCTGCTAAAGCTACGACAGAGACTGTTGATGCATTGAGGACGGCGGCTGTAGCCATGAAAGCAACGCAAAAAGCAACATGAGTATTTGTTTTGAGCCCATTTTAATTGTAGGGTTTGCCCCTCTAATTGTTTCAAGGAACTGATGTTTCAAAATGACTATTTATCATATCCCTGTAGAAATATTGATGATGTCGACAAGACTATGGATGAAATTAGCGAACAGATCGACTGAAAACATGAAACAAATACAAGATGCTTTGTCAGCTCCTCTTGGAGCCATTTAAGCTGTATAATCTTGAGTTTATGACTTGTTTTTCATGTTGTACTTAATACCTCTGACCGAAAAACTTGCGGGATGAACTAGGAGCGAACCGAAGAACCGGAGGGAGCAGAGTTGGAATCTCAACCACGGAGCTGTTGTCGCTCCACTGTGCATCCGGTGCATGCCCCACCAACAGCAACCAGCTCGCCTGCTCCTGAGAAAGTTTTAGCCGAGGAGGATGAGCTTCTTTGCTTTACGCAAGTTGAATTGGCATTGTGATAAGGTTATTGATGTCGTTCTGCAAGGTGGTCTTATCCTCTTCACCTAACGCTGGCTCCGAGTGCATTGTGGTTGCCTTCTCTGTGCACAGGAACGGAGCTAAGCTTGTTGTTTGGCGACCGGGATGACGTCATGGTGCGTGTGCCATGGTGGCTGCATTAGTAAGCTGCTTGGTGTGAGCACCACGGTGTTTGCTCTCCAAGAACTGAAAACAAGTGGGTGCTGTTGTTTGCTGTCTGGTTTTCATGGTGGCCTGATGATGGGGATCTTCCCAAGTAGCTAACTTTTTCATTTACAAATAGGTATTTAAAAAAATCCACTTCTATGATCAAGATGGCAATTCTTTTGAGCTTTCTCTAGTAACTTGTAAGTGCATTAGAGCTCATGTGAAAAACAAGAAAAATCAAAATCAAGTACTTTCCTTTCCTTGGATGCACGTAAACACCTGCATCTGTTTGGAAGAGTTGGAATGTTATATTTTACTTTAATAATGTATTAAAAGAACTTTATTTCTCTTTTCAGATTAAGAAGATATGTTGATGGTTTGGACTGTTCGACAAACTTGTGTATAGAATGGAGAATGCTGAGGAATGAAGAATTTTTTTTATAGAACCACGGGGGCATAGAGAACGAAGACTTTCCACTAAAAGTATAGACATGTACTTACATTTATGTTTTAGGATGTATTATGTTATTAGATAATGATGGTACCAGCTGTGCATGTCTCGAGTCCAGACATGTGAAGCCAGTTGGAAATCCTTTGTAATGAAACAATTTTTTTGTTGATGTCAATAAAAATTTTTTGTTACACACTTTGATATGTGTATTTTGTTTAACCCCGTGGGCCCTAATTGATAAGTCCGACCTGGACATGAAAATGACACATTTTGCAATGATTAGATGTGTCATAAACAATCTGAAAGCGATTTGCTAGTGTCAATGCCAACGCATATATATATATATATATATATATATATATATATATATATATATATATATATATATATATATATATATATATATATATATATATATATATATATATATGTGTGTGTGTGTGTGTGTGTGTGTGTGTGTGTGTGTGTGTGTGTGTGTGTGTGTGTGTGTGTGTGTGTGTGTGTGTGTGTGTGTGTGTGTTGCCACTATATCAAAATATGTGTTGCAACCTTACAACGCTTTTATTTACATGTTATCAACGCTTGTATATGTGTTGTCACAGACCTTGTCAACAGCCTCAATAGCAACGCATACTAAATGCGTTGGTATAGACCCTAACAATATTTATTTGGACTTCTACCAACACATATATGTGTTGCTAAAGGGGTGTTTATGTTGTAGTGAGACCACTACTTGCTGACAAGTCGTTGAACAATTGAGCGACCGAGGTGCAGGGGACTCACCGTCGTCGATGCATGGACCTCTCCTCATGTCTTTCCCTCCCTCTCCTCTCCTCCTCCTCCTCCTCCCTCTTCCTCTCCTCTCTCTTTCTCTTCCTCTCTCTTCTCCTCTTTCCCTTCCTCTCTTCTTCTCTTTCCCTTCCTCCTCGCGGCTGCTCTGCCACTCCCGAGCAAAATGCCGATGGCCGGTGCGCGCGTGGATTATAAGCCTCTAGTCGCCCAACCGTTGAGCGACTTAGCCCCTAGTTGCACAACCGTTGAGCGACTAGTAGCCGAAGGGACTAGTCGCTAAACTGTTGAACGACTACTCCACTTATCGCACAACTGTTGAACGACTTGGATCTAGTCGCTCAACCATCGGACGACTTAATCCAAGTCGCCCAACGGTGGAGCGACAGATGATTATTTCTGTAAAATCATTGGGAGACTTAATCCAAGTCACCCAACGGTGGAGCAACAGAGGATTATTTCTGTAAAATAAAAAAATAGAGGTATATTACTGTATTTCATAATAAAAATGATTATTTAAAAAAAAATCGGTAGTAGAGAGTGGTGTTATCCTAGCTACGTATATGTGTGCTCCTACACTGCTAGTTTGCATGGTATGCACTGCACGTAGTTCAGCAGGATGTGGCAGTCCCAGAATTGAAAGTACAGGTGAGCGTGCATGGTACGATGCACAGTCCCAAGTGCACTCAATTTGGAGTAAAAGATTATTAAAAAAATCGGAATCGCTAAACAAGGCTCTAACTAAATTTTTTTGAAAGGAAATAGGGATCGCTAAATAACACTAGGCTAAATTTTCCGATGAAATCAGTCGAATTTCTTATATTTAGATCTGCATCACGATTCGTGCTCTTGTCCACCTCTATCTCTGACTCTAGTGAGTTAGGGTTTGTGTTCACCAATTTAGGGTTTGCGTTCAGATGAATCCCCAGCTGTAGAGGGAGGGTGGGAGGCGGCGGTGGCTCCGCCGGCCACAGGATCGTAGAAAGGCTGGACGGAGGCATCTCTGAGGAATCTTGGTTGGTGGGAGGAGGTGGGCTAGCAGATTCGGTGGTTCGATGGGGAAGAAGGCGGTGTGGCGTTGGGGAGGTGGCGGCCGAGGGGCGACGAATGAGGAGCGGGCGATGGGAGGTGACAACGGTGGCGGGAGGTGTTCGTCGTCGACGGGTGGGGGTGGGGTGGTGGAGGTGGTGGTGGAGGTTAGGGTGGTTTGATGGTGACTTATGCATTGATCGGAGGTATCTCAAGTACAAGATCTAGCTCTAGCGTTCCATAAATTCGATTGAAAAGCACAAAAAAAAAGTAAAATAAATTAGTGGAGCGTTATATTGCCACTAAAAAAATGTACTGATCATTTCACGGTTGGGGATGACTTTATATAGATTATATACTCTGTTGCAGTGAATTGTATAAATTCCAATTGAGGCTTTCGCGTATCCGGCCGGCTAGTGAAGTACGCACGTATTTATGCAGTATTTATTCTGACGAGGAATTTAAGGACGACAAACCGTATGAATCATTTGTAGAGGTCCAACAAATTTTTAGGGGACCATTTTATTGTTAGCGCTCTGTCTCTCTCTTCTTGGATACCGTGCTGCTTTGTAATCATCCGGTCCGCATTCAATTGGTGGCACGTACTTATTCATAGTAGCTCGCATGAATGCTGCAAACCTAGACCATGCAACTTGCTTGTTGCTACCTTCGACTTCAAGGAATAATGAAAATATGTATCCCCAATATATATTATTTACATGAAAAATTCAGGGATATATATATATATAAGTTTGGCTCAGTGGAAAACCTCCTTCCATGCTGCAAGTAAAAATGGCTAGCTATTTATCAAAGTCATTTTATTTCATGCAGTATATATGTAGTACTACTTCCTACTTTCAAGAATATACGGCGAATTGGACCATCGATACTGTCTCCAATATACAACTTTGATCACTAATTTTTATGTGAATATGTTTATAAAATAATATAGATTTTTTATATTATGATTTTTTTCATGACTAATACAATGGTACCATTTTCACATTACCAATCTAAATATATATTTTTTACATATTACCGGTCAAAGCCAAAGAAGTTTAACCGCACACTTTCTACCACGTATATTTCTAAACAAAAGGAGCACACGACAATTCAAGCATGTTATCAAATGGGTCGACGGGCCAATACATATACTGTATCCTGTACATACATGTTACATGCATACCACTGCAGCGAGAGGTACGTCTTGGATCAGCTCGGTTTGTCGGCGTTCAGGGTTAGGCCATGCATGCATCAATGTCGCCTTGAGCTAGCTAGTGCCCCGTTGTCTCGTCCGTGCATGCGTGCATGAGCGATGCAGGCAGCTATGCATGTAACCGATCGATGGAGTGTCTGAATTGGCAGGTCGATGCAGCAAGTGTCCAACGCATCACAGCTTGGAGTCCGCGAGAGAGGACAAGAGACGCGAATCCGCGGCGATCGATCGTCGTACGGCGGTCGGGAGAGAGAGAGAGAGAGAGCCAGCGCGCGCTGTAACGAATTTGCGACACTGTATGTATTCTGTGTGCATGTTTCTCTCTCTAGATGCATCCGTTGGGACCATGCTGACTAGGGACCATGCTAACTAAGGGACCACGCTAACTAACACCCGTACGGTACATATATCTCGCATATGATATACACCACACAGGGCATTGCGAGAGAGAGAGAGAGAGGTGATCGATTGGATGCACCTCAAATCCACAATTTAATTTGGGCAAGGTAGGTGTGACACATTGATATACGAAGGGTTTATATGCACGTACAATCGCAAAATCGACTAACGTAGTAATTGATTGGCCTTCGGCGGAGACCCTCTGAATTATGGTTGTACTGTTATTTAACCTCTAACTAAAGAAGTCAGCTATTTAACTTTATGACGTCGTTTTGTTTACGTAGCACTGGGTTAGGGCCATTGCGCCACATGGATGGCTGAGTCGGCGAGGTGGGAGGCGAAGCGGTCGGAGATCTACACCTACAAGGCCGGGTGGCGCATCTACGACATGAACTGGAGCATGCGGCGTGACGAGAAGTACCGCCTCGCTATTGCTAGCCTACTCGAGTAGCTCGTCAACCACGTCAAGGTCGTCCAACTTGATGAGTCCTCCAGCAACATCGTCCTTGTGCTCTTCTTGACCACCCCTTCCCGGCCACCAAGACCATGTTCATCATGGACCCGCATGCCATCTGCACCGACCTGCTCGACACCTCCGCCGACCTCCTTCGCATCTGGCGTGTCACCTCCTTGTACGACGACGATACCAATGCCAACAACTCCAACTCGGATCCGGCTCTCCATCCGCGTTGTCTGGCAAGTGGCGGCATGCGCGCTAGTGACGGCGAGGCCGTCGAGCGAAGCGATAGCCCATGCGCCGAAATTTACAGTAGCCGCTAACGAGAGGACCAAGGAGGAGTGGTGGGACAAGGGGACCATGGCCGGCTACCTCCACCTGGCCGGCTATGACCTCCCGCTTATCGCCGGCCTCGCCGAGCACGACCGCATCGCCGCCACCGTCCCCGACCACAGCTGTAGAAGGACGCAAGACGCACTCAGGCGGGCTACTCTCCGCGCACACCTCTGAGCACCCAGCGACAACCTCGTGATGGTTGCCACCTCGCTCTACCCCCGTGGCCGTCTTGAGGAGGCCGCCAAACCGATGTTGAGGTGGGTCTTTGATGGAGGTTTCCTCATCATCGAGCCACCACCGGGGCTGCTCTCGGTCGTCGCTGTTGCCTCCATGAAGCATCATGCTACTGTCCTCACCTCCACCTCCGTCGTTGAGGGCGAGGTCGGGAGGGAGGAGGTCTATAGAAAAGGTCTTCACAGACGGTTCAAAAACATCATTATAGACGGTTTCGTGAGCCGTCTGAATTTATGGGTCAGTGATGACATGAGGTCATCAGACGCGGTTTTGAACTGCTCGTGAAAGCTATCACTGCAGCGGTTCTTGTTCGTAAATGCGTAATAGTTTTTTCTATTGAAAAAAAACGGATTTTGAGCCAAACCAATCAATTGCTTGATAGTAGTTTCCATATGCAACCTCTAGCAAGACAACTAAAATCCAATTAAAATTCTGATGGCAAACACATTATATGAAAGGGAAACCAAAAGGTTTCACAACGTCCCCTCTGAATAAGAAAAAAGGAATAAAGTTACAAAGTTAAACTAGCTAGAAACCATCTATGCCTCGAAGCTCCTGAAAAACTCATCGGCTTCTTGGATTGGTCTTGTGAGCTCCTCTCGGTACCTCACCAGCATATCACAAGATGTTCTTGCATGTCGTCGAGTTCGACTCAAGCTTGTCTGCAAGAAGAGACGACTGAAAACCTTCGGTGGCGCTCCGACCTTAGGTAATAAAAATTAAGATAATTTTATTTACAACAAACAGCCAACAAATTGTGTATGTTTTGGGGATGTACACATACCTTCCGGCAGTCTACCTCCTGCGGCAGACAAGGAGCTCCTCCGCATCCCTCCTCCTTGTCGTCGTCAGCTATGTCTCCTCGCCGAACCGTGACGGGGAATCGAGGGTGGTCGCCGGAGCTCGGTGGGGGGGGGGAGAGGGAGAGACTGGTGGAAGACAAGGCTAGGGTGGCTATAATATATAAGGACAACGCCGAAACATTTTTCCTCCCACGCACGTGTTCAAAAATTTTCGAACTCCCACGCTGCAAATCACAGACGGTTTCATACAAAAACCGTCTGTGACGACATATCACAAACGGTTCTTAATACGAACCGTATGTCTTATCACAAACGGTTTGTATTAAAAAACTTCTGTGATACATATCTTATCACAGACGGTTTGTATTAAAAACCGTCTGTGATACGTATCTTATCACAGACGGTTTCTATTAAAAACAGTTTACGACTTGGAATTTTTCTTACTCTTTGATTTTACCATGGCTTAGAATTTTCCTTATTCTCTGATTTTACTATGGCTTGGAATTTTCCTTACTTTCTGATTTTACCATAACTTGAAATCACTAACACTCTAAATTTACCATGACTTCAAATGCCAATCCTCTGTGAAGTATCACAGACGGTTCTAAACAAGACGGATTTTAATACAAACCGTCTGTGACGAGGACGGGAAGTCACAGACGGTTCTTGTTATCACAGAGGGTTTTCAACATGAACCGTCTGTGATATTACTTCTTCACAAACGATTTTTAGCGTAGCTAGTAACACTGACGATTCTTGTTCAGAATTGTCTGTAATACTTCATAGACGGTTTTCAACACGAACTGTCTATGATATTACTTCTTCACAGACAGTTTTTAGCGTAGCCAGTAATATAGACGGTCGCCAAACCAAAACCGTCTGTGATTGTATTTAATACAGACGGTTTTGGTCAACCGTCGGTGATGAGGCGTCCAGTATTAGCCTTTTTACAGTAGTGTTGGCATGGGAAGCGACGAGGAACGGGAGCAAGAGGGAGAGGTCGGGGGGGGGGGGGAGGAGTTTGGCGCGGGAGTTAGCGCCGCCGCTGTGAGGATGGCATGGTGATGTGGTGACCGTAGGAGGTGGCTTGGGTGGAGGATGAAGATTGAAGAGAGGGGAGGGAAAGAAGAGAGGAGGAAGAAAGGTAGTACTCAATGACACGTGGGTCCTATCGTGTAAGGAATATCAATATGTTTTATTGCTGAGTAATTATCGCGTCACCACCATGTCATCAGCGTGGTGGCAAAACCGCCTCTAAAACCATCTTAGGGGGTTATTTACATTGGTTTTAGAAGGTTTGGGTCTAGGATAGCCCTTTTTTTTACTTCATTGGGGTTAAGTAGCCGCATCACTATACTTCATGAGGTTCTACGGACTTCTTTCATATATAAATGGTAGTATATATACACCAGGATTTAATTAACTGCCAGATGCAGCTATATATAGAGAGGGCGAACTAGCTTCGACTGGCTGACTCAGAATTAATTCTACAAGAAAAACAAAGTCAAAATATATTCAACAAACTCTGTTCTTTCAGGTCCTAAGGCCTGGCCTGCTGTGTCGATCTTTGACTCTGACAGGTAAATAAATTGCACATACTAGTTGGTTAATAAACCAGATTTTTCAGCACCGACCTTTGCTGCATTGATATGATCCTGATCCTGGCCTGCAAGATCTTTAACCAATCAGGAGCACACGCATTCAACTAATTAAGTACGTGTGCCGGTACAAACTAGTTACTAATAGTAGCACTGGTATATATCGATCGAACAACCCCCGAGCGTACGTTTACGATGAATTAATAAAAACATGTCGACGAGATTAGCAGCAACGATGCTACTGGCCTAGCTAGCTACGTGAAGTGATGGGCACGGTTTGGTAACCGGTTTCAAATTTTTTTAGGGGGGTCTCATAGGACCAGTTTGACCGAAAATCAGATAATTTTGGCCAATTTTGGATCAGAATTTCCAAATAAAATTTATTATTTTTTGATTTTAAATTTAAAAATATCAAATTCAAGCAAATTTGTTTTTTTGTCCGATTTTAGTCGGTTTAAACTTTTACCGGGTATCCGATACAACCGATAATCCTGATTTTCAGTTGATTATCGGCGGGTAATCAAAACTACGGTGATGAGCCATCTAGGACGGAAACCACTTGCATTGACCAGCTGCGTGTCTGAAGCTACTAATTTTGCTTTAGGCATAATTGAGATATTAATTACCATTCTCCTTGCAAGAAAGAAAGAAAAAATAATGTGCAGTTTATATATATATATATTTCTTCATCCATAATCATCACTCCAGTCTCCGGATGTTAAGTCTAGCTATTTATGGTAGCGCTAGTACTTATTGAGGAGATCGAATTAAAAATTACTGTGTATTAGTAAGCAAGGCGACTATTTATTTGAATATTATACATCTTACAGTACTTATGTAGCTGTGGAAGGTCATGATGATTATTTGGCTAACTCAATAACCGAGTTTTACCGTTCCCAATAAACTAACTGAGTTTTACACTCGTGAATCATGGTGAAACATAACATTTGGAACTTGATTTTGTTACAAGAACATGGCCAAAAAAAAGACTAGCTAGGTTGTCGGTGAAGTTAATTAATACACGCAAACCCTACTTTGTCAGCTCTTTTGTATTAGGTCGTACATATATAGCCAAGGTACGACGCACTGTACTTACCCGGTACAAATTAACAGCTAGCCGAGCGTCTTAAAAGCAAAGCACCCGTAATCGTACCAAGTTGGGTAGATTTTTGTAACCGGCAGGTACTAACAAATTAAGTTTCTTTCTTCTACATTAAAATTTCGTACCTGCAACAAGCTTAACCTGTATCTCCATCTAATTAATTTTCCTCTGGCTAGATTATTCATTAAATGCGAGCGATCATAACAACACACAGAAGAATAAAATTCCCCCCACCCCCTTTTTTATACAAAACTATCGCTATTTAGAAGATCCACTGTGTTCAAGACAACTCTTAATTAGTGTCATATGTAGATGATAGTTCATCTTCATCCCATCGTGTTGTTTCCTACATACAAGTTCCGATGATTTTCCATGGGCGTGGACATCCTACATGCACATGCACCTACACCCACTATCCTCCCCTCCATTTTACTCCAAAATTCGCGCCCCTTCTTCTCTCTCTCTTTCGCTCGCCCCCGTGCCGTCGTGACCTCACCTGAGCCGCGTCGTCTCCCTAGTCCCTCCTCTCTCGAGCCGCATCACCTCCCTCCTCACTCGAGCCGTCTGCCGGAAACCTCGTGGCCCGCGCCGAAAACCTCTCGTGGCGGGTGGGCGGTAGTCTTGAGCAAGGTTTCAGTGTCTGAGGTTTCAGTGGCGGGTTTTCATGAGCGAGGCGATAGCATGGGTGAGGTTTTCGGTGGGCGGCGGTGCGTCGTGGTGGTCTGGTGCTGGCTCCCAGTGAGGTTGGGGGAGAGAGGAAGAGGGAGGGAGGGGATAGAAGCACGAATCTCGGAGCAGTGTGGATGGCCTGAATAGTGCATATAGGTGCAAATGCATGAAGACTTGCATTTCCAGATGTTTGATGGTCTAAACATACCCTCAATGTCAGTTTGCATGCTGTAGCTTTGCATGACTGTCTGTGTGTGTTTGAGGAGCATTTGTATCACGGTTTTTTTTTATGTGTGACATGGATTCCACATATGTCATAGGCGTATGCCTCGACACGATTGTCAAAGAGATACTGTGAACACATTTACACAAACATGTTAGTCAATAATAGAGCAAACACACAGGGTACGTACGATGATTGTCTTACGGGTCATCGTCCATGAGAGAATATGACACTTGGCATGTATACAAGTTTGGGTACCCTACTCCTGTCGGTGTGCCCTTCAATTTAGGGTCGGAGAGGGGCGCCTCTTGATGAGGGGACCCTACGACACACAATATGGGGGATGTTGCGTTGATTGGTGTGTTGTATTACAAATGAGCCCCCTTTGGGAGTATTTATATGATACGGATCCTCTACTGTAATGCAAAGGATCACTGTATGAACAGTGATCCGTGAGTGTATGAACAGTACTTGGCAATGACTGCAGCCAATACTGCAGGGACAGTTTTCGTTGTAGTGAAAACATGTAGCAAATAATGTAGCGAGTTTGCTTTTCAATCGGGCAGCAGAGATCGCCTTCTAACACGTGGGACCGTAGATCCTCTGCATTGAACCACTCAATTAATGCGCAGGATTAAGGCTCTTGGTCTTGTATAAATGACTAGAATACCCCTTAGGGTATCGAGGTAGGTAGCTAGGGGAAAATGTCCTTGGTATAGATGACGAGCGGGCTGCGCCTTCGTCCTTGCATGAGGTCGCCTGCCATTAATTGGCCCCCGCCGGAAGTCATTGAGCAAAGGGACACACTACTAGAAAACAGGTATTTCCCCACGGTCGAAAACCGTCAGGAAAATAGAAAAAACCGCCAGGTTTCATTTTTCTGACGGTTAACCGTTAGGCAAATCCCCTCAGGTCTAGGTGGTCAGGAAAATCCAATTTGTCCGACGGTTAACCGTCAAGAAACTTATTCCTGACGGTTTTTCAATTTTGCTGACGATTCTTTGAACCATCCATAAAAAGAATTTAGTTGACAGGTATTAACCGTCGAGCAAATAAAACTTGACGATTCTTTGCCCATCAGGTTTGCGAGTTTGGCTCACGGGATCATTACCGTCAAGAAAATAAAACTTGACGGTTCTTTGCTCGTCAGGTTTGCGCATTTGGCTCATGGGGCCATACCGTCAAGAATATAAAACCTGACGGTTCTTTGCCCGTCAACAAATTGTTTTTTCCTAGGTGTCATTACCATCACCAAAATGACTCGGTATCACAAACAAAATGATAATTCTAGCAGCCAAGATTTTAGCAATGCTAGCATAAATTGTCAATTAGTTGATCACATATACAACACACTAATATTTGATTCATACACATCCATGCATCATATAATCCACAATACACATCAAAACATCATATAATCCACAATATATATCCATGCATCATATAATCCACAATACACTTTAGCATTGCATTAATCCACACACAAATAAGAAGTTCAAGCTTAAATTAGCATCATTTCAAGCCTAATACCATCCACGAGGTTCACTTGCAGAAAGCAACATTGTAATCCATACAAAAGACATCTAAAAGTCCAGTACTACCACAATACACCTGAAGACCAATATCACATACAAGTCATGTAAGTCCATCTAAAAGTCCAATAATACCATCTTTTGATAATTTGCCAATTTGCCCTAAACCCATATTTTGTTGTCCATAGGTTTCTCTACCAAAACAACATCTTTAGCTGCCTCTAGAAAGCCACATATAACTCAGTTGTCACATGGATATCTAACAAAACATTCGATCAAAAGGTGTAAAGTGTAAACATACAATACCTCGGGATCAGTAAAAAGAAGTCGCCAGTATATGTAAGCTCGATCACGCAAATAACATGAATGCATTGTACCCATAGGAACCAAGCCTTCTCCTCCTTAACATACAGAGAATTGACTATTCTAACTATTAACATTGTAGCATTTAAAGATGTCGTTGATAACAATTATAGCTTCCAACACAACATAATTAACTTTTATCTTAATCAACTCAAGCAAAACACTAATGCACCTTTCAGTAGCTCTCTCCAATTTAATTGCACATCTTCCAACAGCATGAACAACTTTCTGAACAAAGTCAACATCCACCTCTATGGTGTACTCTTTGAACTCCAATAGCACCTAGAAAGACCTCTTGTCTGAATGGAAACTTGCAAAAAATAAATCATCTGGTACCAACTTTTCCATCTTAACATATACCGGGTCGTTGTACTTGCAAAAGAAGACCTATTGCTAGACAGACCACACATACTATTGAGTTAAAACACATACTGTGACATGATTAATGAATAAGAATAGCTCAAAAGAGAAATAAATGTATCACCTTAATTTCATGTGCAAGTATTGTAGGCCATTTTTGAACAATCAGATTGATGTTCCTCAATGCTACATATCTTGAATCTGAGGTTCTGGCGATGTATGTAAAAAGAGGGGGTACCATTTTCTTCTGATTTTGGACAACATCTCATGCTAGTAATGAGCTCCATTTGTAGAAGGATTATCTATGTGAAAGAAAAAGATAGCATCAACAAAAGCTCACATGCGATATAGAAGGAGATAAGCAATAGGTTAAAATATTATTAAAAGAAACGGAACACCTATTTGGATAAATGAAAAATAAGCAGCAAATACTGCTTTGAATAGTAGCTGGATTGCCATTCTCAACTAGTTACATGTGGAGATGTATAATAGTGCTAAACTCCTATTCGACCAAAAGGTCAAGAAACATACAAGTCAATCCAATGTTAGAATTCAATGGTTCCTACAATTTATCATGATACAAATTCAAGATGGCAGAAGAAACTCATTACCTAATTAGAAGAAACTCATTACCTAATTAGAAGATCCCCAGACATAATCAACAAGAGTATGTATTAATTTTGTTTTGTCCTTGGAAACAAGGTTTTCCTACCCTGATACACATGTAGTGAGGACTGGGCAGTACCTCTATTCAGGCATGATAGGTCGGTAATCAAAATCAAATCCATGTCTCTAATTCTGCAACTAAAACTAGCATGATTCATGTGTAGGTTAGGAGTAAAATTAATTAAAGACCCTTCATCCATCACCAATAAGCACGCATAGGCAATATATGATATAAAGAACTATAGAATTATGGATGATAGGCAAGCAATTAAGAAGTATTAGCGGAATTAGCTGAATCAAGCTTTGCAGCTATTCATACTTCACTACTACAAAACAGGCTATAGTAGACGCCCCATCACGCATTTTACGGTTCCTTTGGAACCGCCTGCATGTTAACCTATTGCCGCACTGCGGGTGGCGCAGAAGAATATCACGAGCGGTATTTTTAGAACCGCTGCATGATAGTCATCTATCACAGACGGTTTGTAAATAGAACCGTCAGGATATTACGAGATGGTTCTATTCACAAACCGCCTGCGTGATAATCACCAATCACGAGCGGTTCTATTTAATAACCGCTCGTAATATCACGCGGTTCTATTTACAAACCGTGCGTGATTTGGTGATTATCACGCACGGTTTGTGAATAGAACCGCTCGGTAATATCACATACGGATTCTATTTACAAACCGCTCAGTGATAGTCATCTATCACAAGCGGTTTTTATTAAGAACCGCTCGTGATATGCCCATCGCGATAAATTGAGCGCGACACATCCTCTCGCCTTTGCCTGCTTGCGTGGTCCATTGCCAGACCGCTGCTTTGTGCCTCTGCTTCTCTGCCTGCGTTTGGATAAATATAATCAACCGCCCTCTGTTGCTGGGCTCCACTTAGATCTGGTAGCTAGCTTCTCCTCCCCTGTGCCGTGCCACTTCCTCCCTAGCTCCTCCAACTCGCGATTTCTCCCTAATTAAGCAGATGAAGTAATCTGATTATCCTTTTTCCACTCTATTGATTAGTGAATTTCCCTGACTTTGCTACTCTGTACATAGACGCTAATGGATGGACCCTATTTGTAGAAAATGAAAAGCAAAACATGTAGCCTTTAATTAATCTGGTGTAATTCCTTTGTGCAACGATGAGACAAAACGAGTAAGTACGTGCAAAGAAGTGAAAGTCTTAATCGATTAAAAAGAAGAATTTATGACACACCAAGATAAGTCACATGTGCAATGATGTATTTTATATTTCCTCCATTTATATCCATGAAGAAACGTCATCACAAAGGTTTATTGTTTCAATTATATGAAAGCAGATACAGCAATGTCGCGCGGACCAACTTGCTAGTTATTAATTAGGATCTTCCTCTTGTCTTTTGTCTCGTATCTAATCAACAATCATGCAGATAATCAATAATTATCCGTTCGCCACTTAGAGAGGAGAAGGTTGGACCCTTGCCCTAAGCGCCTCCAACACCCGCCACCTCCTCCCCATTCGCCACCTTAGAGAGGAGAAGGAAAGGAGAGGAATCGTATTTTCTTCGTGACCTCCGAGGGTAACGATCTATAACCCTTTATATTTGCTATAAATTAATCGCTAATCAATTTTGACACTAATTTGTTACATGCATAGTGTAGATGGATCAAACCGATGTACAATGTGAACCGTGTGAGTCAAGAGTACATTAATGGCGTGGTTGCTTTTAGAAGAGCCACGAAAGGTGATATGTTGAAGAAGGAGATAAATTTTATGTCTTGTCCATGCATTGATTATGTAATTTGAAGATGTTTAACAACGCGGCGCAAATAGAAGCGCACTTGATTCGAAGGGGTTTCACAAAAGGGTATACATGTTGGACCAGTCACGGTGAAGAGCAGATTATTACACATGAAGTTAGTAATGACGGCACCGCCGAGGAAGTCAACGATCGCCGGATGTGGACTGAACTGCTTTTGATGAGGATATGTCACACGATGACAATCTGGATCAGATGCTACGCGATGCAGAAGAGAACTACAGTGAGAGAGAGTTTTGTAAATTCGAGGGCTTAAGGGAGGACTCGGTGAGACCTTTGTTCCTCGTTGCAAGCCGAATATACAAGGTTGTCAACCGTGCTTGAACTAGCTGAAATTGAAGGCAAGCAATGGTTGGTCCGATAAGAGTTTCACGGCGTTGTTAGGTCTCCTAGCGGACATCCTTCCGGGGAAGCGTGTTGCCCAAAGACCACCTATCAAGCAAAGAAGGTTATTTGTCCATTGGGAATGGAAGTAGAAAGAATACATGCATGTCCTAATGATTGTATCCTCTACCGTAAAGAGTATGCGACATGCATGTATGTCCTGTGCAAAGCATCCCGATACAAGCGTCGAATATCGCTAAGGTGAAGCAAGGACCTCTGCTAAGATGTTGTGGTATCTGCTGTGATCCCACGTTTGAAGCGTTTATTTGCGAACGCAAAGGACGCAAGATTGCTGCGTTGGCACTCGGAGGAGCGTAAGAGATGGAAAGCTAAGACACCTGCCGATTACGCCCGAAGGAGAAACTTCGATCGAGCTTGAAGAGTTCGGTCTTGAACCGAGGAACATAAGGTTAGGGTTGAGTACAGATGGAATGAATCCTTTCGGTAACATGAGCAACCGACATAGCACTGCCCGTGAATCTATGTATGTACAACCTTCCTCCTTGGTCGTATGAAGCGGAAGTACATTTTGATGTCACTACTTATCCAAGGGCGAAGCAACACAGGGAATGATATTGATGTGTACCTAGCACCATTCTTTGGAAGATCTTGTGACACTGTGGAACGAAGGGTGCAGGTATGGGATGCGTAAACGAGAGAACTTCACTTTACGCGCCATGTTGTTACGCACCATCAATGATTTTCCCGCCTTGGTAACTGTCAAGAGCCAGACAAAAGGAGCCAAAGCTTCGTCTGCATCGCTTAGATGCTACTGAGAGTGTATGGTTTGAACAACTCACAAGAAATCGTGTATATCGTCCACCGTAGATTCCTTCCTCAGAGTCACCCATACCGCAAGATGAAAAAAACAATTCGACGGAAATAAGGAGAACGATTCACTCCAAGGGCTTTTAGAGGAAAGAGGTCTATGATATGGTTAAGGATATCGATGTTGTGCTTGGGAAGGGCGTAAATTAAGAACCCGTGAGAAGAACATCCGGAAGAAGCGGTCAATTTTTGGGACTTGCCTTATTGGGAGCACTTAGAAGTTCGCCACTGCATCGATGTCATGCACGTAGAGAAGAATGTATGTGATAGCTTGATTGGTCTCTTGCTGAACATTAGTGGCAAAACAAAGGATGGTGTTAACGCATGCGGCGTGACTTGGTTGATATGAACATAAGGACTAAGTTAGCACCTAGAGACCGATCTGATTTAACGTACCTTCCCCAACTTGCTACACTCTATCCAAGGCCGAGAGAAATGAACTGTGCCAGAGCTTGCATGGAGTGAAAGTCCCATCTGGTTACTCCGCTAACATTAAGAACCTTGTTTCTATGCAAGATTTGAAATTAATTGGTATGAAGTCTCATGATTGTCATGTCTCGATGACACAAATGCTTCTGTTGCAATTAGAAGTATCTTGCGAACAAGGTCCGAGTGGCAATCTTGAGGTCAGTTATTTTTTCAACTCAATTGCTCGGAAGATCATTGATCCCCAAGGACTAGATGCTCTGCGGCCGAGGTGGTGACCACTCTATGTCATCTTGAGATGTATTTCCCTCCGTCATTTTTCGATATCATGGTCCATCTCATTGTTCACCTTGTGAGAGAGATAAAGATATCGCCTGTGTTCTTCGTCATATGTACCCGTTCGAGAGGTACATGGGAATTCTCAAGTCCTCGTCGGAATCGATCTCGTACGGAGGGCATCATCGAAGGTTATGCAACCGAAGAGGTCATTGAGTTCTGCGTCGACTACATGGCTCGTGTGGAACCGATAGGTGTGCCTCTATCTCGCCATGAGGGGAGATCGATGGTATCGGGACCATCGGAAGGAAATCAATAACTCCCGATCTGGATACATACGCTCAAGCCCATTTCATGGTCTTGCAACACATGACCCAAGTGTCCCCGTATATCGACGAGCACAAAGACATGGTGCGCCAATGTAATCCGCACCGGTCGGAGGTTTGGATCACGAGAGAGCACAACCGTCGGTTCAACGAATGGTTAAAGGTGCGAATCACTGGGAGGTCATCAAGTGATGATACGCTGCTATGGTTGGCACGAGGGCCACAATTTACAATTGTCACATGGCAAGGATACGACATCAATGGGTACACATTTTATACGGCAGCTCAGGATAGGAAGAGCACAGTCCAGAATAGCGGTGTCCGCATAGATGCATTCAGTACCGATGGGATGAGGAGCTCCTACTATGGGCAAATAGACGAGATATGGGAGCTCGACTCGTGCTTTTCAAGATCCCCTATTTGGTGCCGTTGGGTCCATCTCGCACAGGTGAAGGTCGACAAGTACGGTGTCACTACCGTGGACCTCGAACGTGTCGGATATAAAGACGAACCATTCGTACTGGCTAACCAAGTTGTTCAAGTCTTCTATGTAACCGACCCGGCAAATAAGAAGCGCCACGTAGTTCTTCATGGAAAAAGGAGGATTGTCGGAGTTGAGAATGTAGTGGACGAGGAAGAATACAATCAATTTGACGAGTTGCCTCCTTTCGGAAACGGCATTAGGCTCGAGGAAGAACCCAAAGGAGGAAGCTAGCTATATGCGTCGATCATCATGAAGGCCTATATCTTAATTAAGAATTTACTCCAATGTAATTAATTTATTCCATAACATCATGTGTTATGGACTTGTAATCTCTCATATATTTTGATGTCAACGTGAAATTGTCATGTGTTGATGTGTTATGGACTTGTCATATTTGATATTGATGTCAATGTGGGCGACATTGTAATGTGGAGTATCAAAATTGTCATCATACTTGATTTCGAGTTGAGTTGAATTAGATATGAAATTTTGAAGTCAAATGTGTTATGAACTTGTTATGGACTTGTCATATTTGATATTAATGTCAATGTGTGGGCGTACATTGTAATGTGGAGTATCAAAATTGGTTTCACTTGATTTGGAGTTGAGTTGAATTAGATATGAAATTTTGAAGTCAAATGTGTTATGAACTTGTCATCATACTTGTCACCAAGGTTAGAATTCATATGGACTTGTCATAATTGTCATCATACTTGTCTCAAAGAAGTTCACTATGTTTTCTCGGGATATTTATGTCTCACCGTGTTCAAGATGTTTTGTCGGGATATCATAAATTGGCCTCGGGTTGTAGGCTATCACGAGCGGTTTTATTATACAACCGTGCAGTGGAAATAATATCACGAGCGGTTGAAATGAGAACCGCTCAGTGATATTAATATCACTGACAGTTCTCATTTCAACCGTCATGATATACTTTTTATAAGGCGAAACGCTAGGGTTTTCCTCTCACTTCTCACTTCCTCTCGCGCCCTTACGCTCTCGGCTTCGTTCGCCTCCTCTAGGGTTTAGGGCTCGCCTTCACCGCCAACCTCGACCTCGGCGCCGCCGCCCGACATTGGTGCCCCGACATCATCGCCGCCGCCCGACCTCGGCGCCCGTTCACCTCCCAGTAGTAGAAGCCCGGCGTCGCCGCCGCCGACCTCGGTGCCGCCGCCCGACATTGGCGCCTCGACCTCGGCGCGCCGTCCTCCTCCCGTGTCGGCCTCCTCCCTCTGCAGAGACCTTCTCCCCGCCCGTCCTCCTCCCGTGTCGACCTCCTCCCCGCTCCTCCTCCCAAGATCGGCCTCCTCCCTGCCCTGCCTCCCCAGTTCTTGTGCGGCATCCTCTCTGTGAGTATTGCTCCTCTGTGGCGATTCGGTTGATCTTTGCATATATATATATATATATATATATATATATATATATATATATATATATATATATATATATATATATATATGCAATTATGCTAGTTGCAAATTAATCGATGGGCTTTGTTGACATGCTCGTGATGAACTCCGTCTTATCTTGAGATTGAATGTGATAGTTAGTTCATACTTGAGCTCTATTGTATTACTTACTCTTGTCAATATGTTGTAATGTTAATTGGTTACTTTCGGTTCAACTCATAGTTCTATTGCAAATTGATCACTTGTATTGACTAGTTTGTGATTCTTCTAGTAGTATGTATGAGCTCATTCAACTTTTCATTTGCCATCTTGATCTCTCAGTAGTCAACCTCTGCTTGATCGAAGTTTAATCTGTTTTAGCTAATGCTTGAGATCATTTGACAGCTAAGCAAAGTATTGTTTAGAGCTCATAGTTTGAATTTATATTATCATATTCATTTCATGAAGAGTATAGACAATAGGATTGAGATGGCAAAGACTTGTTCTTTAGCTACTCTCCTTCGAGAGCACATAATATCATCAATCGCATTTCCTTAGAGAAGTAGGCTCGGGCAAAAGATTTGTATCACTAGTTTCTATCTATACAAAGATCACAAGAGAAGTTTGGTGGATTAAAGAGTGTTAGGAGTGTTAGAATAGAAGCTCGTGGATTAAGGAGTGTTAGGAATGTTAGTAGTCTGATGAGCTCATTCAACTCTTCATTTGCCATCTTGATCTCTATAGTCAACCTCATGCTTCTTCCCGAGAGCAAGTAAGCGAGATGGCAGAGGCACTGTCTTCGCCGCCGGCCACCGACGCCCTTGAGATGGAAGAGGCGCCGACGAGGCCGCCAACACCGACCCCGCAGATGGAAGAGGCGCCGACGAGGCCGCCAACACCGACCCCGCAGATGGAAGAGGCACCGACGAGGCCGCCGTCACCGTCGGCGATAATGACACTAAGCGAGATGGCAGAGGACAATCGAAAATGCCTACGGTAACCGGTCATCACGGAGGTCGGTGACTTTGGGGTCCCTCTGAGTCCCAAGAGATCGTGGCGAGATTCCGACCATCTGCGGGATACTTGAAGGAACGGGTCCTCATCACCACACCAAGGTGGAAGGACTGACGAAAGAAGCGAAGGCGCTGCGTGGGATGTAACTTTCGAGAAGTTCACTATTCCGTAGCACATGTGGCACGCGTCTCGACGGACGGCGATGCTCACGATGGGTAAATCGTGGAGGACCTTCAAGAGCATTCTTGTCACGGCATGCGTGCACAGGTCGACGCCTTCAAGCAAAGATAGATTCTTGACACGGAAGCATGGGACACCTTTGTGGCTATGAAAACATCGGCGAATTTAAGGAGCAAAGTGCGGCGCACAAAGCTCTCGGACACGAAAACACTCACCCGCAGACTCGCACCGCTGGGTGCGTGGGTAAATACGAGGAATGGGCGGCGGAGAAGGAGAACCCGTTTCGATGTCACGCACCCGCGTTCCTAAGCTAGTTAAAAGCGAGGGCACAAGTCTCGTCTTGAGCAAAGATCTCCTTCACAAACCCGCAGACCAGAAGTGTCCCAACGTGTGGTAAGTATATCGAACTACTAAGTTGTTAATAAGTCCATAACTTCATAGTGTCTATAATAACGTGATGACCTCTTGCGGCGTGACTTGATCGCCCAAGCTTCCCAAGGCTCCTTCCGTGCGCATAGGAGAAGGATATACTATCTACGGCCTTGGGAAACAAGGAGCACCTTGTCGCACGCGAGGCCTTGGGGTTAACGTATCTTGGATTCATGGATTCGCGACGACTACTACACGTATAGGACTAGGAAGAGATCCAAGGCGAAGCACGACAACCAGTTGGTACAGATGATTACTAACCAATTTCAAGTAGAGATGGCAAGATTGCGAGTCAAATGGATATACTCATGAGCCACGATGCAAGCCGCCCGCTAATTTGAAGACGGTCCTCCTCGACGCCGGAGTAGCGTCGCGTCACAAGATAATTGTGAACATGACAACGTCCGATTACGATAGACGACATCAAGGTAACGTACATCTATGGAATGCACCAAAGATAGACCCTAACGACGCCTTAGCTAATTGCGATCGTTTTGTAGGAGCCGACGCCAGAAGCTCCAAGTGAGGATGGATGGGTCCTTTGTATTGAGGTCACGCAGGGATGGTGTATCCATACGAGGAAGGGCGGTCAAAGACGGTGCCCACCGTGCACAGTTACGCCAAGGTCCGTGGATATGGTACATGTCAATTTCGAGCCATCCCGCCGACATTTGCCCGAACGAAGAGATCACAACACTAGGGATGCCGTCCTCTCTTTTATCCAATGGCCCAAGAAGAACATCGCCTCGAACCAAAGAAGGCCGCGATCCGACACGACCATTCCTCTCCAACGGGACCCTCGATGACTCCACCTCATGTTTCACCTCAAAAGGCCACCTCTTCGATTCCCGTGGAGAAGACGCCGAAGGAACAGCAAAAGCGTGCCGACGTATCGGTTCCCGAGTCGTCTCACAAAAAGACGATGCCAATCGCTAAGGCCAAATCGAAATCAACGAACGTTAAGGCGCCTCCCAAGTCCGGGAAGTCCGAGAAGTCCGGGAAGTCCGCGATACCCGGGAAGTCCGCGATACCCGGGAAATACATCATCGGAAAACCGTTGTGTTCGGAGCAAGATAATGCACGCCGACATGCTTGTCGCTTTGCATGCAGGTACTTGGACAAGACCCAAAAGAAGGGTCCGACATCGAATCACCGCCGATCGAGGACAAGCATTTCTTCAACGGACGAGGTACTTCGTGGGGCTTCAATGATTTATTTGAACTATTCAACCTCGTTGGCCTCGACGCCTCGCTTCTACGATGTTGGACATTTGTAAGTCGCGCATAATCAAGTTCTACATTCATCTAATACCGATAAATATCACAACTCATTGCTTATGTATAGATACATGCTGCAAAATGTCCGGGAATGGAAAGAACCGGTGGGTTTCCTCGACCCACACGTGGTATCGTTGCAAACCATCCTACAAGACTCGTCCTTCGTCGAGAAATACATAACGAGGTCATTGCTTCTCTGAGAGGAACATGAAGTACATAGTGGTGCCCTACAACCGTGGGTAAGTGTCACTACTTGCTATACAAATTTCATTTGTACATTATACGCAAAGACGAACTTAGGTTTAATGACTATAGCGACATACATGAGTAGGTACCATTGATCCTTTTAGTTATTATACCCAAGAGGAACCATGTGATATACCTTGATTCCCTAAACCGCAACAAGCACGACTTCAAAGACTCTAAGAGGAATACTGAGAGGTATGCTCATTTCCTCCTTACATAACTCTATTGTAGTCTTCATTCGCTTGAAATGGCCGAGGATAACTTTTTGAATCATGTAGGTCGCTCATCAATTATGTTGCCAACAAAGGAATATACGATGGAAAGAGCGCCTAACTAACACACGGGATGGATTTTCCAAAGACGTGCTACAACACAATAATACTATATCATACTTCATAATAACGCGTCTCGAATCGACTATACCTATATATGTAATTCTATTTTTGCAAAGGTGCACCAAAGAAAAAGATGATGAGTTATGTGCAATCTACGCTGCTATCATATGCGACTAATCCTTACTGACTAAGAAGAAGGATCCCGAGGTTTGTCAATCTCAAATAATTATTTCCTAATTATAAATTTAAATATATATAGCTTACCACTTTACTCTTAATTGGTAGCGATGTGTCTTGGATTTACAATGTGATTCACTCGTTGCGGAAGAGATCAAGGACATTCGAGGGAAGCTCTGCGCCTTTATCAACTCAGAAATCATTAATGACAACGGAGAGTTTCACTCCGTCGCCAACCCAGAGCATCACCCCACTAAAACCTCTCAACGCAAACAATTGTAATCTAGTTGTAACTATAGCGACAATACTTGAACAAATGCGATCTTTTGTAATTTATTTTGAGTAATGATCACTTTGAGTTGTCATGGCTGCTTGAATCTGTTATTGTGAAATGTTGTTTTTGTGATTGCTTGAATCTGTTTCTGTGAATGCTTGTTTTCAGAGGGCATGGCTAGCAATTCCTGAGGCTAGCCAGAAAACAGCAAATTGTGGGCAGGGGTATGAGCTATCACAGACGGTTTTTGTTAAAACCGCTGCAGTGAAGGTAAGTATCACGAGCGGTTTATCGCAAACCGTCAGTGATAGGAAAATATCACGAGCGGTTCTATATAAAACCGCCTGTGATAGTCACAAATCACGCACGGTTTTTATTTAGAACCGCTCGTGATATTCTCCTATCACGCAGCGGTTTTATTTAGAACCGTCTGTGATATTCTCATATCACAGATGGTTGTCAGTTGAAACCATTTGTGATACTTGACTTCACAGACGGTTTTTTAATAAAACCGTTTGTGATATTTCGTATCACAGACGGTTTTGTACCGTCTGTGATAATATCTTGTTATCACAGACCAACAAACATAGACGGTTCGAAAACCGCTGCGTGATGATTTGATTCGAACCGCCTGTGATGTCGGTTCCTGTAGTAGTGCTTGTTCATGTAAAGCCTGGATTTTAGAGAATTGCTTAGCTAGTTTTTCATGAGCCTGCAAAATGGATATACTTTAGTGTGCAATTACATTAATGGGATATCTACTGGATAATAAGGAACAACAGTAAGTACCACTTGTGCTACAAGCCCGACCTCACAAGTCGTAATGCTTAATAATCCAAAAAAAGTATAGAGATATATCCGAAACTAAATGGTCCTAGAAAACCGTATATAGCAGATGGAGGAACTATAGATTTGTTGGAATTTCGTTTTATCAAATTCCATCTAAGACTAAACTAAGTTTTTGCAGCCAATTGGCATAAACAAGTTACCTTTTAGCATTGGCATGTTGTAATGAAATGTGGAACAAGAGTACCTTACTATATATCTCCAAAGTGGCAGTTTTCTCTAGAACACTTTGGGTTGCCATCTTCTCGGAGTTCTTCAACTCAGCACGAGCTGACTTCTTCTCCTCCAGGGCCCTCCTTGTTGGTCCAATCCCCCGGTTCGGAGTTAAGTACGAACCAGGGATGTCCACAAGTTAAGGTGATCATAGAAAGGGTAGAATTCCTAGCCAACCTGATCATCATCGACACCAAGTCCTTAGATGTGATCTTGAGAATGGATTGGCTCACTGATCACCAAGCCTTTTTGGATTATGGTGGAAGAAGCATTACCTTGGTCAGTCCAGCTGGGATCAGGGTGACATTTGAAGCCTCTTCGGAGAAGCTTGAAGAAGCAGTGGTCTGTAGTGTCAAGGTTGTGTCTTTAGAAGACATCCCAATGGTCTGTAAGTTCCCAGATGTCTTTCCAAATGAGTTACTTGGAATGCCACCAAACAGAGATTTGGAATTCGTCATCAACCTAGTCCCTGGAACTGCACCCATCTCCAAGAGACCTTATCGTTTGCCTGTTGATGACCTGGTCGAGTTAAAGAAACAGATTGAGGAGTTGCAAGCTAAAGGTTTTGTCAGACCAAGTTCTTCACCTTGGGGTGCTCTAATGATCTTTGTTGCAAAGAAGGATGGTACTTAGCTGATGTGTGTGGATTATCATGCACTCAACGAGGTCACCATCAAGAACAAGTACCCTCTACCCAGGATTGATGATCTGTTTGACCAGCTAAAGGGAGCCGGGGTGTTCTCCAAGATAGATTTGAGGTCAGGGTACCACCAGTTGAAGATTCGCCAAGAGGACATCCCTAAGACAGCTTTCTCAACCCGTTATGGACTGTGTGAGTACACGGTTATGTCGTTTGGATTGACCAATGCTCCTGCTTACTTTATGAACTTGATGAATAAAGTGTTCATGGAGTATTTGGAAAAGTTTGTCATTGTCTTTATTGACGATATCCTAGTATACTCTTACAGTGAAGAAGAGCATGAGGACCACCTTCGCTTAGTCCTGAACAAGCTTAGAGATCACCAGCTCTATGCTAAATTCGACAAGTGTGAGTTTTGGATGAAAGAAGTCATCTTTTTGGGACATGTCTTATCGGCAAAAGGAGTTGTTGTTGATCCTAGCAAGATCCAGGACGTGCTCAATTGGGAGTCACCCAAGTCAGTGCCTCAGCTCAGAAGCTTCCTTGGAATGGCTGGTTACTACCGCAGGTTTATAGAAGGGTTCTCCAAGATAGTAAGACCTCTCACCCAGTTGCTAAAGAAGGAAAAGAAGTATGCTTGGACGCCAGCATGTGAGCAAAGTTTTCAAGAGCTAAAGAAGCGGCTAACCACTGCTTTAGTGCTAATCTTGCCTGATGTCCGAAAGGACTTTGAGGTCTTCTGTGATGCCTCACGATAAGGTCTCGGATGTGTCCTAATGCAAGAAAGGAAGGTAGTAGCTTATGCTTCCCGTCAGTTAAAGCCTCATGAGGTCAATTACCCCACTCATGACCTAGAATCAGCTGCCGTAGTGCATGCTTTAAAGATTTGGCACCATTACCTCATTGGTAATCGCTGTGAGGTCTACACCGACTATAAAAGCTTGAAGTATATCTTCACTCAAGCTGATCTTAATATGAGGCAAAGAAGATGGTTGGAATTGATTAAAGACTACAACTTGGGAATTCATTACCATCCAGGAAAGGCTAATGTGGTAGCCGATGCTCTAAGTAGGAAGGTCTACTTCAGCACTCTGATGATCAAGGAAGGTCAGGCCACATTGTACGAGGAATTTTAGAAGCTCAAGTTGGAATTGGTAGCAGAAGGTTACCTAGCTGCTTTGCAAATGCAACAAACCCTCCAAGACCAGATCCGGAGAGCCCAAAGAGAGGATGCGGATGTCCTGGAGATCAAAAGAAACATGAAGAAGGGTGCATTCTCAAGATTTTACGAAGATGACCAAGGAACCGTATGGTTCGATAAGCGCAATTGTGTACCAGACTAGGGAGAGCTCAAGCAGTTGATACTCATAGAAGCTCATCAGACTTTGTACTCCATCCACCCCGTGAGCACTAAGATGTATCAAGACCTCAAGGAAATGTACTGGTGGCCTAGAATGAAGCGCGAGATCACTAAGTATGTAGCCCAGTGTGATGTTTGTCGACGAGTTAAAGCCGAGCATCAAAGACCCCACAGGACTCTTACAACCCTTGAACATACTCGAGTGGAAATGGGAAGAGATTAGCATGGACTTTATCACTGGTCTACCAAGAACCCAAGCTGGATATGGCTCTATCTGGGTAATTATAGATCGTTTGATGAAAGTTGCCCACTTCATCCCGGTTAAGACCACCTACTTAGGAGGTAGACTTGTAGAGCTGTACATGGAAAAAATAGTGTGTCAGCATGGAGTACCCAAGAAGATTATGTCGGATCGGGGATGTCAGTTCACCTCCAGGTTTTGGCAGAAGCTGCACAGTGCTTTGGGTACAAATTTGAACTTCAGTACAACCTACCATCCTCAGACAGATGGGCAAACGGAAAGAGTAAACCAGATTCTAGAGGATATGTTGAGAGCCTGCGCTCTAGAGAACCAGGCCAGCTGGAATAGAATGTTGCCTTATACAGAATTTTCTTACAACAATAGCTATCAAGTAAGTTTGCAGATGTCCCCGTTTGAAGCCCTTTACGGAAGAAAGTGTAGGACACTATTGTATTGGACCGAAACAAGAGAAGGACAAGTGCTTGGACTTGATATCTTGAAGAAAGCCGAAGATCAGGTTAAGTCGATCAGAGAAAAGCTGAGAACGGCTCAGTCCAGGCAGAAAAGCTACGCGGATAACCGTCGCCGAGAATTAGCCTTCGCACCAAGAGATCATGTGTATCTAAAGGTTTCACCTCTCAAAGTAATGCAACGCTTCAGAGTGAGTGGAAAGTGTGCACCTCATTACATCAGACCTTTCCCAATTTTAGACAGAAGGGAAGAAGTTGCTTACTAGTTGGAGCTCCCTCCCCAATTGTCGGACGTGCATGATGTCTTCCACGTGTCGCAATTGAGGAAATGCCTGCGTGTGCCAAAGGAGCAGATGCCCGTAGATGCTGTGGACCTGCAGCAAGACCTCACCTACAAGGAGCAACCTATAAAGATTTTGGAAGTGTCCGAGCGTGTGACAAGAAGTAAGGTCATCCGTTTCTGCAAAGTCCAGTGGAGGAATCACACGGAAGAGGAAGCTACCTGGGAGCGTGAAGAGGACTTGAAGGCCGAGTTCCCGCGCCTATTCTCTAGTCAGCCCGAATCTCGGGGTCGAGATTCCCTTTAGGGGGTAGGTTTGTAACGTCCCAATTTTTCAGAGTTTCTGGGATTTTCGAAAATAAAAATAACCATTTGGTTTTGTTGAATTGCTCAAACTTAACTTGGAGATTTTGGAAATTTGCAGCGGTTTAATATGAATTAATCCAACTTCAACTAATCCAAAGTTCGGTTTCTCTGGAGTTGCTGGAGTTCTTTGGTGTTGCAATCTTTTTTCTTTGTCCGCTCCTACCTCCCTCTCCTTTGGACCTCCCTCTCAGTCCAGACCTCCCTCTCGTTTGGACCTCCCTCTTGGTTGGACCTCCCCACCCCTTGGGTCACGACCATCCTCTTGGTCTTTTTGCAAAGACCACCCCTTGGGTCACGACTACCCCTTGGGTCACGACCACCCTCTTAGTCTTTTTGCAAAGACCACCCCTTGGGTCGCGACCTCCCCTCTGGTCACGACCTCCCCCTTTAGTTGGACCATCCTCCTGAGTTTTGACCAGCCCCATCTGTCAGCCCTGCTCACCTCCTTCCTCCCGTTGTGTCACTACTGACGCAAAGTTCCTTGAGCATTAAATGTTGTTGTGTCGTATTAAATGCTACTGCTTTTTGCAGTACCTATACCCCCTCTTGTCTCCTCCCCGACCTTCTCCCATCTCCTCCTTCACCTACCCTTGACCTCGTGTGCTTCTGAGTTTCTCAGCAGCTCTTCCCACCTCCGCGGCTATAAAAGCCTAAGCAGCCCTCTTTCATCACCCTTTTCCTCACCCAACTCTCCTGCTCTCTTGATCTCTTGCTCTCACCCTGTGCCTCTGTGCTTGGAGTTTCACCAGAGTTCTTGAAGTCGCTGCGCCACGCCTCCTCCGCCAAGGAGTTCGGCTGAGCGTGTAAATCGCCTCCTCGCCGCCCGGGAATCTCTTCGGAGGCTGCGCCTTCGACCACCTCGTCGCTGAAGAGTTCACCAGATCGCCCATGCCATTCGCTATCCTCCTCCTGTCTTTTCCCTTTCTCTCTGTCCGGGTGAGTTTCTCCGTGCCCTGTCCTCCTTTTGCTCACACGACCACGTTGCGTAGTTGTATCTCTTTCACAACCACGTTGCATAGTTGTGTCCCTTTTATGACCACACTAAGTAGTCGTATCCTTTGTTGGACCAGTAAAGGGGGTGCTAAAAGTACATTGGGATGTGGTTGTCTCGCCTGAGTAGTCCCTAAGGACTTAACCATGTTAGCCATTGATCCGGGCCATACCGTGCGACCACAAGTCCATACTGGGGTGGACTTGGCCGACTAATTGGCAATGCTTTGATTCGGTTCCGTTTTGGTGGAAGTGAGTAAGACCTGGGATATACACGACCGACTAATTGGCAATGCTTTGATTCGGTTCCGTTTTGGTGGAAGTGAGTAAGACCTGGGATATACACGCACTCTTGGTGCAAGAAGGGCCAGTAAGGCGAAATCTTAGCGAGCGGAACTGAGTCAAAACAGAACCTTGTAAAGGCCTTGTCACGTGCTTTAGCCTGCTTACCTAAGGTAGTGAGCAGGGGCATCGACGGGTGACAAACAAACTAGAGAGGTCGTGTCTTGTGGGTAAAGCTGTACAACCTCTATAGAGTGTAAATCTATTCGAATAGTCGTGTCCCTGGTTATAGACATGTCTGGTGATTGCACGCAAGGGGTAGATTTTCTCAAAAATATTGGTCTTGGTTGGCTCCGAGTGGTATGGGTAGTGACCAGGGTGGTCACGAGAGGTTTGGGCAGTGACCAGGGTGGTCACGGGTTGTTTTCAAAGAAAACTTGTTTACTTATGTATTACTCTTTCAACTTGTACTTTGCAATCTACTTACTGTATTTCAAGTCATTATTGCTTTATGCAAAGTAACCATAAAGACCTCCTTGTCAAGCCTTGCATGAATACTATTTGCATAATTTTTCCTACGACTTGCTGAGTACGTTCAAAGTACTCACAGTTTGTGTCATTTGGTTGATCAGCAGCTAAAGAAGACCACCCAAGGTGCTCCGACCTCTTTGAAGAGGAGGTCTTCGAAGACCTCTCGTGCTAAGACGTCCTCCACTCAATTGTCTGTGGGCATGTCGAATGGCCTCCACGTGTTCTTTTGTTTCCGCGATGAGCTCTTTTGTTGTAGCCCTATGTGGCAGACCTCTATAAAAAGCTTGACCATAAGGTCTTTTGCTGTTATTATTGTTAATTTGTCTGATTCTTCTATAGTTTGTTGTATTGCTATGGTCACATCGTTGTTGAACTGTGCGGACTAGCGACTGATCGTGGGACTAGTCCAGTTTGCACAGTGGGTCCCGGGGGTTGCTTACTCGGGGCGTGACAAAAAAAAGGCATTTGGAAGGAAGCCACTAAACTACTATGAGTGTCATCCACCTAAAAGAATTATCATCCTTCAAGAGAATAGGCAATGATTTGTAGTCACGTACTCAACAACAAAGATAAAGCATCCAAAGAATGACTGTGATTTTTCATGAACAAATAATCCGGACTTGATACAAAGTTACATTGACGGTTGGGAGAATTGCGATACCTTATCACCATAGTTGTGTTCAAGAATCACTATGGCCAAACAAGGCGCACTATTTTTTTTGCGTAAGATTATTCTAAAATTCAGAGGATTCCTTGAATGGAACCATAAGTTTTTCAAAGATGGGCATGTCAAAATAATATTTATTTAATATTTCGCCTCTCTCACAAATTACAATGCGCTTTGTGAACTATTCAATCATCGAATTGAAGAAGAAACATTCTATTAGATACATCCTTTTTAGTTCCTCAATTCAGAGGGCATGGCTAGCATTTCTTGAGACTAGCCAATAAAGAGAACTAGATTAACCAATACAAAATAATATCACGCATACTTTGTAGATCAAAACGCGTCAGGATTCTATATCACTGCATTTGCCTTGGTAAAACCGCTCAGGATACAATATATCACAAACGGTTGTTGGTCGAACTGCTCGTGATACATCACATATCACATATGGTTTTACTTCAGAATCGCTCATGATATATTGTATCACGCATTTATTCTACTTTAGAACCGTCTGTGATGTCCATCCATATTTATATTCGGACTCTAGGGTTTGCTCGCCCCATCAAACAATTAAGTTTCTCAACTCCTCACTCCTCCTCCCCGAGCCCGGCAGTGACTCCTCCCGAGCCCGTAGACGCCGCCTCCTCCTCCAAGACGACTCCTCCCAAGAGCCCGTAACGCCGTCCTCGATGCCGCCTCCTCCTCGGCCGTGCGCCCTCCTCCCCAAGCCCGCGCCTCCTCCTCCCCGAGCCTAACGCTTCCCCTTCGACGCCCTTCCTCAAGATCGCTTCCTCGCCGTCTTCTCCTCGACGCCTAAAGGTAACCAATGCCGAAGTTGTTGATTCCAGACGCCTTTCCCTCACTCTTTCTATCAATAATCTGTTATCTTTTTTTAGGAATTTGTATTTGTTCAGTCAGTTATTCATATTGTATTTGTTTTGATCAATACTACTACTGGAATATATTGCAATGTGGTGTGGTGGGCTTGAGATGAATGCTTTGTGATGTCATAATAGTCTTGTACTGAAATTGTTTTGATAATCGGGTTTGAACTTAAGCTCTAATTGGAATGCTTACTCTACATCTGATAGCAATATCAAAATGTTAAATCTTAACTTTATGCTGATTTCATTTATTCATATGATGTTTGTGTTGAGCATATTATTCCTTTTAAATGACTTAGAGGATTTACAAGTATATATCAATTATCCCAATTATTATTAATTGGTGTGTATACCCATACACATAGAGATCGAATCTTATGATAATATGTTTATGCGTGTCAGAACTTCTATTTCTTGTGAAGATGTCTTCCACTCATTCTTCGTCATCGCCACCTCATGTGTCTGATGATGCACCATCCTCTGGAATAACCAACCGTGGTAGAAGAAGAGGAATATCGAAAAGGCCCACGGGCCGATATACCATCACAGAGGTCGATCAGTCTAGGACCCCTATCAATCCTCACCGAGCAGGGTCCGCATTCTAGAGAACGGTCGGAATAGTTGCACGGCAACGGGTCAACGTCACCTACGATTCGTGGAAGGAGTTGCTGAAAGAACTGAAAGCTACGCTGCTGACGGATATTCTCAAATCGTTTGAGATCCCGGAACAACACCTGGACTCCGTACGACGACACGCGTTGCTACAAGCGTGCAAAGCGTGGAAGAACTTCAAGAGCACGCTTGTGAAGAACTACGTAGAGAAGGATCCGACGCCCTTCCACAAGTATCCATTCTTGGAAGAGTCCTGGGCCGAGTTTGTGGCGAAGAAGACGACAGATGAATTTAGGAGTGAAACTGCAGTGCACATGGCTCTCCAGGCAAAAAACAAGCACCCTCACAGACTCGGCACCACTGGGTATGCGGGTAAAATCTCGATATGGAGGGATCAGGACTAGCAGGCAAGCCGTTCGAATGTCTCTCCGCCATTTCCCGAGATTACTAATGTGCGCGCCCGACAGTGGTTATTTCGAAGGTTATGTACCCTGCCTACGGGGGAAGTCTCCTTTCCAAACCCTGCAGACCAAAAAGTGTCCCAGCGCCTGGTAAGATATCAAACTACCTAGTTTGTAATTACTCCATAACTTCATAGGAAGTGAAATGACATGTCGGGCTATTGCAGGTAACGCTGAGTGCACAATCTTCCCAATGCTCATTCCAGGCAGAAAGGGAGAGAGATATACTCTCCACGGCCCTAGAAAACAATGAGCATCCGGGTCGCACGAGAGGCGCTGGTGTTTATGTTACATGGGCAGAATGATTCCAATCAGACTCCGAATCGTACCGGAGTAGGAAGAGAGCCAAAGCCGACCGCGATGCAAAGCTACGAGAGGATATTCGTGAATCCCTCAAAGATGAGATCACTGAATCCATCAGAGGTGAGATCGAGGATCGCGTCAGAGTTGTGTCGCAACGATTTGAGGAAAGGATTAGGGAATTACAAATCTCAAATTAGTTGCAAGCCCCTGCCCCTACTGTGCTAGCCACCCCCCCCCCCCAAACTTTCGATTAGCTGCGCGTCTAACCCTACCCCAATATGCGACGGCAGATTTCCTATCGATGACATCCAGGTAATAATTATTATCTCTGGAATGCTCGATCCATTGATAGGCCTGTTGGAGTAGCTAATTTTGTATCGTTATGTAGGCGGCTATGAAGTGCAAGCTCCAAGTGAGATATGCCTCTGTTGCCCTAGATGCTGCTTGGGACCAGGTGTATCCATCTGGTGTCGGGGCTTTGGTGCACGGTGAAAATCTAGCGTCGGGTTTCACAAAAGTGAATGTGGACGGTGTTTGTGCCAATTTCGGGGCCGTCCCACTGCATATTCCCCTAAATGACGAGGTCATGACTTTAGAGCAAGCCATTGGAACATTCATCCAGTGGCCCAAGGGGGACATCTGCCTGGAGCTACCTGCTCTGGTGTCAACTTCACGGGAATGTCCTGCAACGGTATCAAGTCCACGGGAGCTGACTGCACCAAAGCTACTTGCACCGACGTGGCAAGAGCCTGGTGCATCACATGCATCTACACCTCGTGCTCAGTCGACTCATGTGAAGTCGACCTATACAAAGCGAGGCAACAAGGGCAAATCGAAGATGGTCGACTCCTGTTCTGATATCCCCTTCTTGCCATTAGCCCGAAAATTCGTGCTAGGCGAGCCGTTAGTCGAGAGGTTAAACAGCCCTACCCTAGGACCGGCTTGCACGACATTGAATACATGGTACATGGAACAGCCAACAAGCCTACCAACAACGACGCCGTGTCACCGTCAAGTTCAAGGAGGATCATTTAAACCACGTGCATCAAGATCGTGTCTTTACGGTGACCTTCGAGGACTTGTTACGCCTCTTCAACCTCAACGAGCTCGACGCCTCACTCATACGATCTTTGACATCGTAAGTGTGTACAATCACGGTCAATGTTCGTAATACCGATAAATGTTATATATAACTCCTTGCTTTTGTATATAGATACATGATATTTGAAGCGAAAAAGGAATTCCTCGGTAGGTTTCTCGACCCACACGTGGTCTCCGAGCAAACCATCAAGGCGAATGCAATATTCGTCGAGAATTACGTTATAGAGTTTTTCCTGGCTCGCCGCAACAAGGAATACATACTTTTGCCCTACAACTAGGAGTAAGTGTTGTACTACTGGCTATACTTGCTGATTTGTACTTTATAAGCAACACGAACTTAGGTTTAATGACCATGCTAACATACCTGTGTAGCTTCCACTGGATTCTAATTATAATTATACCAAAACGAAAATGGGTAATATACCTAGATTCCCTAAAGAGTTCCACTCACAACTTCATAGTTATCCGGAATTTAATCAACAGGTAAACACATTTCCTCCATAGAAACTCTATTGTAGTCTTTCCTTCCTTTGCAATGGTTAAGACTAACTTCTTGGAGTCACGTAGGGTGTTCGACGTGTTATATGCTAGAGGATGGAATTGCAGGGGAAGGTGGCTGCAACACGATCTAACTTTCCCGGTACTCGCTAGCTAGCACACATTAATCCTATATAACACTTCGTAGTAATGCCTCTCGAACTAACCAATTCTATTTTTACAATGCCACCAAAGAAGTTGCGTCAGTCATAACATCTGTGGATACTATGTTTGCCACAACATGGAACTACTCATCGGTTCCGCAATCACCAATGATCATCAGGTTTGTTAATCTTGCAACAATTATTTCATATATACTTACCAATTTATATAAGCACGAATTTAATTTTCCTATCGACAGGTTGCAACCATCGCTGAAACTGTGTTGGAACAGAGCGAGCTCATAAAAGTTCGATCACACCTTGCGTCATTCCTAAACAGTCAGGTCATAAATCTAGATGGGAGTTTCCACAGTGTAGATTGAACTTGATTGGGATAGATTGAAATTAATGGTATATGTGTGTAAATTAATCTACATTAATGGTTAATTTTAGTTAATTGATTTGTGAATTGGATGTGCTTGTTTCTGAAATGAATGCAAATTTGATGTGCTTCTGAAATGAATGCGAATTGGATGTGCTTGTTTCATAGGGCATGGCTAGCATTTTCTGAGGCTAGCCAATAAACAGAAATAGATTTAGCAATGCAAAAGAATATCACAGACGGTTTGTAGATGAAACCATCTGTGATAGTCGACTATCACAGACGGTTTCATCTACAAATATCACGAGCGGTTTGTAGATGAAACCGCTCGTGATAGTCGATTATCACGCACGGTTTCATCTACAAACCGCTCAGGATTGTCAACTATCACGCAGCGGTTTTGAGTTAATAACCATCTGTGATATTATATATTATGAGCGGTTCAAAACCGCTTGTGATGACCTATGTTATTATCGACCCATAAACTCGAGGCGGCTCACGAAACCGTGCATGATGACGTTACGAACCGCCTGTGAGGCATTTTACATTGTAGTGACTACAAAAAGGACTTCACAACGGTTCAAAACGCATCACGCACGATTTCGTGAGCCGTTTGAGTTTATGGGTTGGTGATGACACGAGGTCATCACAAACGGTTATTAACTGAGAACCGTCTGTGATAGGCAACTATCACAGACGGTTTATGGCTGAAACCGTCTGTGATGACTTTTCTCTATAAAGCCTCTAAGCAGTGGCTGCTTGTGCCATTAAAATCGGCATCATATATATATATATATATATATATATATATATATATGTTCGTAGTCCCTCAGCCACTTTCAAGGAGTCGTTCACGTAGCATGAGAAGGATGAGACAGTAGCCATGGGCAACTTCATCGAGCCCATGCAAGTTTAAAAAGTATGAATGCAAGAAGATCGTCAGGACATCCAATTACCTGAATGTTGTCGATAGGTAATTGGACGTCGCTATGTTCAGAAAGTGACGTGGGCGCGCAGGTAGTCTGACTGGGAAGTGACATCATGTATCAGCAACCAACCATTCTTGAGCATGTAATCGTCTTTAAACCCAACAAGAACACCAAGCAATCATTCTCACATTTCAATAGAATTCTCAACTTGTTTTTAGCGCAGCCAGCAACACAGACGGTAGCAAAACCAAAACCGTCTGTGATTGCATGTAATACAGACGGTTTTGGGCAGCCGTCTGTGATGAGACGTCCAGTATTAGCCTTTTTGTAGTAGTGCGTGGAGGCGGCGGGCGCGGTTGGAGTTGGCATGGAGGCGGCGGAGATTGGGGATGGAGAGATTGAGCTAGGGATTTTGGGGACTAGTATACACGACAGAGGAATTAAGGCTGCGCTAGCTCAGGACCTTTTTTTTTTGTGGCGAGTGCGCGATGCAGAAATTGGGCACGACAACATTTTTGTTCCCACGTGCAAACCAAAATAATTAACCTGATGGTTGTAACCATTAGTAAAATATATTGTGTTGATAATTGTATTATAACCGTCAGCAAAATTCAAATTTTTTTGAGGGGTACTATTCTCGTGACCAAAATAAGAAACCTTGACGGTCGGTACGGACCCATCAATAAAATTCGGGCCGTCAGGTTTTCTCGGTTTTCTAGTAGTGACAAGCTGCAAACGTATTTTACCGTCAGAGATAGCACCAGTGACCGCGCTCATCCGGCCTATGTGCTGCATCTGCAGCATGGGCGTTCTCTTCGAACTAGATTACGTGTAGTTCTTCTGTTACATAACCTACCTAATGTATGCGTGTTATGTAACATAATGTACTTCACATGATGGTTGTCCCGAATGATGCTACAACACCACCCCTATCCGCAAACCCTTCTTCGCCGGATTATGGGAGTCGCGTCATTTTAAAATTGATCAATCAAAGCCGTCCTTCTGCTACCCTACACAAAGATTCAGTGACGGATCTAGAACCAAAATTTGGGGATATTAATGGGACTTGTTTACCTGACTGTGGCTTGCAAAATACCGAGTTACTGGTCGGTGATAGTTTGCTTGAGCACAGCTAAGCTAAAAGTGCTACAGGATATACCATAAATCGACCGTCGGTAAAAGGGCGCCAGCCCCTGCGGCCCGCTGGATCCGCCCCTGACAAGATTACCATGCATTTCTCAGTAAGCCCTCAATCCATACTGATCTTTTCGGCAAGTGGTACACGCATATATAGGTGCAGTGGCAACCAAAAGATCGTTGCAACAAATAAAATACTATTGCATCGTAGGTGCCAATTTCCTTGCATTTACGTGTTTGGAGCTAGTTTTGCAAGAAATATGGACAATTGAAATCTGTTATAGCTGTGGTCGTGTTGCCGACTATCAAAAACACAAAAGTAGATTGAAGACACAAGATGTAGTCCCGACATCCTTTATCTCTTTATTGATATCTCATCGTGTACAACGAGCATCCCCTAACCCTCCTTATATGAATTTGGTCCACAACTTTTTGGTTGTTGATATATATAATTTGGAGATGACATTTTTGTGTGTAGGGTTAATGGAGCTGTCATGCCAAGAGCTAGCTTAATCATGGTTTGATCCATGCATGCTCCTGGGCTAGCTAGCAAGCGCTGATAGTGGCCTCCCAACACCCTTGAGCATTACACCTGGTGTCATTGTTAGTAATCAATGGTGTGAGGGCGACCAAAATCTGATGCAGGTGGCCATCAATGGTGTGAGGGTGAAAGAAGCTTGGGTTGATCATGGACAGTAGACACCAACACAACCACATGAGTTATTGCGTGTTCTGGCACTGCTGATGTCAATTAATTTAACTAGTTTTTTTAGTGGCCAGATCTCTAACTGCATTAAAGAAGAATGAGCACATACGTCAAGCAACGCTCGAACGCAGGCTAGCGAGGGCCCGAAGTCCCCTCTTGCCAACTGAGCTACTACTCAATCCTCTAAATCCATCTACCAAGTGAGACGCGCTGGGTTGAGTCCAGACAGGCTGCACGCATGACAGCATCAAGAGCCAACCGAGCAACCCTCAATTAATTTAACTAGTTGAAGTCCCATTCGATTGTATCTACGGTTGGGTGTCGATATTATGACGCTTGTAAGGTAAGATTCGAGGCAACATTAGTTGTTTATTTATGCGTAAAGAAATATATATCGTGCGAGAAAACTAAATTCTACCACACAAATATATCATATAATCATAGTTCCCTTAATTGTTAACTATAAGGCTCTAGTCAAATCCTTGTCCTTAACAACAGCAGATTACCATCCCAATGGCATGTGGTATGTATTATAAGAAAAAACAGCATGAATCGAGTGTGTCAATGAAAACATATGGCCTTTGCCTCTTCCTCTTTTTCAATAGATTTTCATGGATTTTGGTGTATGCAGTCATGCGGATGGCATGTAAACAATTAGCCAATTAATTTGACAAGGCAATATATGACAGAGAGATTTGATTGAAATGCTTGGAGAAACGGGAGCTAGCTAGCTATATTATATAAGAAATTAAAGGAGGGATTACAATGACTACCTATTTATTGGCCACTAATTTAATTCCGTAGTGGTTCTATCATGCTCCTTTCCTCTGTCAATAGCCCAAATCTCGCTGCCACATTTTATAAATTGTTATTATAGAAACTAGCACGTGAAAAATACTACATTGTGAGTCCTTACTAATCATCCATTTTTAATTTTCCAGGGTCAACTGTATCAAATTAATTAATCAACCGATCATATTTAGATATTAATGCGCTCTGATCTCTTACTAATTAATGGAAGTCCACACCCTAATTTTCACAAACAAATGGCTTCCTACTAGCTTGGCTATCTATACTAGTACAGACAGGGTCATCACATATGGTTCAAAACCGTCATCACATACGGTTTTTGAATCGTATGAATTTGTGTGTCTGTGATACATACGGTTTTTTTTGTTGAAACCGTCTGTGAAGGGCTAGTATCACAAACGGTTTCCATCAAAAACCATCTAACCGTCTGTGATATCCTACGTATCACAGACGGTTTGTAAATATAACCGTCGGTGATACTAGCTCTTCACAGACGGCTTCAACGAAAAACCATCTATGATAGTTCTTTATACCTAACTTTTTTTTTTGGCTAGTCTCAGGAATTGCTAGCCATGCCCTCTGAAAACAAGCAGGCGGAAAATAGATATATCACAGATGAATCAATTGTTGACAACTTAAAGTGATTATTTACAACTCAAAATCAATTACAAAAGAATATGTTCAAGTATTGTCGCTAGAGTTACTATTGAATTACAACTACTCAAAGTGAATTATAATTGAATCAATTGTTTGAAGGTGGTTCAGAGGTGTCGACGAAGTGAAACTCTCCGTCGGCGTTAACGATCTCTGTCTTGATGAAGCCGTAGAGCTTCTCTCGAACCACCGAGATCTCTCTCACAACGAGTGCATCTAAATCTATATTCAAGCCCTGTCGCTAGCAGGAGTAAAGTAGTAAGCATATAAATTTAAATTTATAATTAGAAAATAATTATTGCGAGATTGACAAACCTTGGGATCCTTCATCTTAGCACTCATGATTTGCTGCATATAATGGCAAACGTAGAATGCACATAGGTGATCTTGTTTTTGTTGGCCACACTGTAAAAATAGAATTACATATATAGGTATAGTCAATTCCAGACATATTATTACGAAGTATGATATAGGATTATTGTGTTGTAGCGCGTACCAAAAATTGTGTCCTGTGTTGCAGTGTGGCGCTCGATCCCTTGTATGCCCCTCCCTCGGCATCATAAGCGATGAATGACTTACATGATTCTAAAAAGTTATCCTCGGCCATTTCAAATGAAGGAAGACTACAATAGAGTTATGTATGGAGGAAATGAGAATACCTGTCGAGTATTCCTCTCACAAGGGTGAAATCATGGGTTTTTGTTGAGTAGGGAATCAAGGTATATTACCTTATTCCTCTTTGGTATAATGACTAAAAGGATCCAGTGGTACCTACTCATGTATGTCACTATAGTCATTAAACCTAAGTTCGTGCTGCGTATAAAGTACAAATGAAATTTGTATAGTAAGTAGTGAAGCACTTACTTCTTGTTGTAGGGCACCAGTACGTAGTCCTTGTCGTCCTGAGCAAGCAATCCCGTCGTTATGTATTTCTTGACGTAGAATGCATCTTAGCTGATGGTTTGCTCAGAGACCATGTGTGGGTCGAGGAAACCCACCGGTTCTTGCCATCCCCGGGCATTTTTCATCATGTATCTATACATAAGCAATGAGTTATGATATTTATCGGTATTACGTGAATGTAGAACTTGATTGTACACACTTACAATGTCCAACATCGTAGAAGCGAGGCGTCAAGGGCATCGAGGTTGAATAGGTCGAATAAGTCGTTGAAGCCCACGACGAAGTGGCCCGGCTCGTGGAAGAAATGTTCCTTCGTGTATCTGATGGTGATTCCAATATCGCACCCCTTCTCTTTGGTCTTCCGCATGTACCAGACATGCAAAGCCTGATAGCCTACTCCAGCGTGGGCTAATACTGTGTTGGGGGCTAACGGACTTTCGAGGGAGTATTTTCAGGGCTTGGAAGGCGCCTTAATGTTCTTCGATTTCGATTTAGACTTAACGACTAGCCCCTTACATGTCTTCTTATGAGACGACTCGGGAACTGATACGGCAGCATGTTTTTCTTGTTCCTTCGGCGTCTTCTCCACGGGAACCGATGAGGTGGCCTTCTGAAGCGAAGGTTGAGGTGGAGTCATCGAGGGTCCTGTTGGAGAGGCATGGTCGTGTCGAGATCGTGGCACTGCAGGTCCAAGGCGATGTCCTCCTTGGGTTACTGGATAAAAGTGTACATGGCATCCCCTAGTGTTCTGATGTCTTCGTTCGGGTGAATCTCCAGCGGGACGGCTATGAAATTGTCATATACCATGTCCACCTGGACCCTGGCGTAACCCTGCGCCAGTTGGGCACCGTGCTGCACTGCCCCTTCCTAGTATGGATACACCATCCCCCGCCTAGCCTCAATAAAAACGGACCCAACTATCATGTCAACGATCGGTTACCGATCTTACGAAATAAAAGAGGAAAATGATGCGATATTTCCTGGGATAGAATGGGGCCGCTCTTTATTGATATGAACTGGATTTACAGGGGGTGCTTATGACCCGACTAAAGACTAATCCTAATTACACTAAATATGAAGATTGCTATGCTCTAATCTGATGATGCAGTCTTACTTATCTCAGACCAGATTGTGATTGTCGATGTGCTTCTCCATATCCCTTTGCCCTTTGGTCTTCTATGCTCCACCCTTAAATAACTTCTGAAGAGGTGGCAGTTACTCCTGGAGATGGCGTCCCTGTCGAAGCGTTGCGACTGGTTGGGGCAAGGCGTCAGTTAACAATATGTTAACTGCTCTATGGTTAAATGTCTTAGAGACACTCAATCGTATCGTGGTTGTTGTCAGTGTCTTTAGGACTATGTAACCGTGTGATATGAAGTATACAACACATGCTATATTCATCGCACGGTAAGAATATACTTGGGACCAGTTATAGATACCAGTTCATAGCTTCTCCGAGCAACTACCTGATCGGAGACTAGGTACAGGACCTTGTCTGACCAGGGTACCCTTATGTAACCTCTGAAATCCTTACGACTAGTGAGGTCGTTAGCCTTAGGGGTTACGACCATGAAGATGTATGGTCTTTTATTATGTATTAAGATAATACATAGAGGTTTTAATCCTCGTCACATCCTCACTTGGAGCTTGCAGGGCGTTAGCTCCTACAAAACGATACGCAATTAGCTACGGCATCCTATAGGTCTATCTTTGGAGTATTTTAGAGATGTACGTTACCTTGATGTCGTCGATAGGTAATTGGACGTCGTCATGTTCAGAATTTGGCGTGGATGCGACGCTACTCTGATGTTGAGGAGGACTGGCTCCCAAAATAACAGGGGCAGCTTGCGATTGGTTGAGGAGTTGATTCATTTGATTCAGCAATCTTGTTATCTGTCCTTGAAATTTTGCAGTAAGAACCTGTTCCAACTGGGCATCATGCTCGACTTTGGATCTCTTCCTACTTCTATACGTGTTGGAGTCGTGTCAGAATCCATCCCTCCAAGGTACGTAACCCCAACGCCTCGCGTGCGACCCGGGTGCTCCTTGTTTCCTAGGGCTGTAGATAGTAGATCCTTCCCCCTATCTACTTCGAAGGAACCTTGGGAACATGTGGAAGTCAATGCTTGCTGCAAGAGGTCATGACGTTATTATGGACACTATGAAGTTATGGACTTATTAACAACTACGTAGTTCAACATATTTACTAGACGTTAGGACACTGCCTCGTCTGTCGGGTTTGTGAAAGAGATGCCGCCCGAAGACGTGGCTGATGCCCTCGCTCTTAACCAGGTTCGGGCGCACTCGTCTTCGATGTCAGCAAATGGCCGGTTGCGTTTTGGTCCTCCGCCGCCTATTCCATGGTTTTACCTGCGTACCTTGCAGTGCTGAGTTTGTGGGGGTGAGTGTTTTGTGCCTAGAGAGCTTTGTGCGCAGCACTTTGCTCATGAAATTCGGCTGTCATCTTCATCCGCACAAAGGCATCCCATATATCCCGCGACAAGAATTGATACTTCGTGAAGGGCGTCTGATCTGTTTTCACGTACTTTGTGACAAGCGTGCTCTTGAAGGTCCTCCATGCGTGTCCCATCGCAAGTAACGCCTGCCGTTGCACGCATGCCTAGTCCGCTTCTGGGATAGTGAACGAGCTTGAAATTTCAGTCCACAGCTGGCCTCTCTCTACATCTGTCAGAGATTTCCAGCTTGGTGTGGTGATAGGGACCCGTTCCCTTCCAAGTATCTCGCAGATGGTCCGGAATCTCGCCGCTGCTTTCTTGGGACTCAGAGGGATCCCAACGTCACTGACCTCCGTAATAGTCATTCGACCCGCAGCAATTTCGATATTCCTCTGCCATCTTGCTTACGTACCACTTTGCTCGGAGATCTAGACGCATTCAGCGACGTCGATGACGGCGGCGAAGACGGTGCCTCTGCCATCTCGCTTACTTGTTATCTATATAAGTTATAGATGCAATGAACTAAAATTTCATGGATTGTAAGTTGATATCCACTAGGTATTTCCGAAGATAATTTCCCTTGGAAACATATTTTATATAGAAAAAAATAGAAGTTACCCATTGAACTGAAAAGGTACTCATGGGATATTGGGCACACAATCAAGAGAATAAATAAAAACACTAATTGTACACTTTTCCAAAAATATACCTAAGGAGTTTGATTGGCATACGGATACGTCATAAAAATTCCATAAGAGTAGTAAAATAACCTACATATAATACCAATAATTGGCATACGGTTGGACTAGACTTGACAAAAAAAAAACAAGACTTTCAACATTTTCCTTTTTGTTACTAGAACATGGCATAAGAAATGCAAGTAAGCAATCACCACTTATAAACATCATTTCTTACAATCATCACAGATTAGGCATTAACAATCACAAAATTTCTTAGTTTTATGATAATATCACAAACTGAAAAACCGCTATGGTAACTAGAGTAGGAAGCCCCATTTAATTTTTTCTAGTTTCTATTACATAGAAGAGCAATAGAAAAATTAAAGCAAGTGTGTGTTTTCTGAACAACATCATGTTTTCAGAGATATTCATGTTACAGACTTTACAATACAAAACAATTACTCAGAGAATTGCGAGCAAATTACACTAAACTAGACCTACTGATTTTATCACATCTGGTGTTCTCAGTCTTGTACAAACAATCAGATAGCATGTTCAATAGAAACAACTCCTATAGTAGCAAATTCAGAATGAGGAAATAATAAGCCACAATTAACAATTGATGCATTTATACAGTCAACATTCCATCGCAGAATAAGTTTATGAAGGGTTGTATTTATTTGATGCCCCTAACTAGTTGACAATAGTGGCTTCCACTTCCAGAAGTGTTTATCTCATACAGGCAAAACCAAATTAAGAAAAGAAACTCTAAGGAACAACTCACTGGTGCACCCTAACACAATATCATGAATCCACTATGGAGGGAGCAGGGGATAGGTTCTTTCCACTGATCTCATATCACACATTAATCTCAAAGGTAACATTCACAGTCAAGGATTACGCGATAGGTTCTTACCTTCACAGTGCCGGTGCAGGGGAGAAGGCTGATGCGGGAAGGAGGACGGTGCGGGGAGGAGGCCGGCAGAGGGAGGACGCCGACACGGGGAGGAGGCCGCGCGTCAAGGCGGCGGCGGCAGCGTCGATGTCGGGGGCGGCGGTGTCGTCAATGTTGGGGGCGGTGGCGTCGAGGTCGGAGGCGAATGAGCGAGAGCAAGGGGCTAAGACGCTGGGGAGGTGAACAAGCGAGAGTAAGGGAGAGTGACGAGTAAGGGCGCACAAACTCTAACGGTTCCCTCCTAATAAAGGGATATCACAGTGATAAGTAATCACAGACCATTCCATAATAGAACCGTCTGTGATATCAAACTATGTCATAGTTCATTCTATTTGGCATGAGAGCACATGAACATTTATAAACCATACAAGAGCAGGGAAGAGCAGGGAGACATTAAGTCCATCATATTTGACAAATTGGTTGTACAAGTGCATAATATTACCATTCCACATTACAATGAACATTGATGGCAATATCAGAGATTATAAGTCCATAACACATGAGAATTCCGCATTGGCATCAAAATAAGAGATTACAAGTCCATAACACATTGCAAGTCCACATTGACATATCTCATGTTATGGAATAAATTCTTAATTAAAATATAGCCCTTCATGATGATCGACGCGCATATAGCTAGCTTCCTCACTGGGTTCTTCCTCGAGCCTGATGCTGTCTCCGAAAGGAGGCAACTCGTTAAATTGATTGTACTCTTCCTCATCCACAACATTCTCAACTCCGACAATCCTTCTTTTTTCATGAAGAACTACGTGGCGGTTCTTATTTGCCGGGTCTGTTACATAAAAAACTTGAACAATTTGCGTAGCGAGTACGAATGGTTCGTCCTTGTATCCACACGTTTCAGGTCCACATTAGTAACGCCGTACTTGTCGACCTTCACACCCTACGGAAGTTTAACCCAATGGCATCGAAACAGGGGGATCTTGAAAAGTACGTAGTCGAGCTCCCAAATCTCCTCTATGAACCCATAGTCGGTGTTCAACCCACGTGCCCCAGCGGTATTGAACTGATCGTGAAACACATCTATGCGGACACCGCTGTTCTGGACTGTGTTCTTTCTATCCCGATCCATCATATAAAATGTGTATCCATTTATGTTGCATCATTGCCATATCACAATTATAAATTTTAGCCCTTTTACCAACCATAACAGCGTATCATCACTTGATGATCTCCCAGTGAATCGCACCTTTAACCATTCGTTGAACTAACGGTTGTGCTCTCTTGTGATCCAAATCTCTGATCGGTCTGGATTCTGTTGGCGTACCATGTCTTTGTGCTCGTCGATGTATGGGGACACTTGGGTCATGTGTTGTAAGACCGTGAAATGGGCTTGAACGTACGTATCTAGATCAGGAGTGATTGCTTTCCATCCGATGGTCCCGATACCCTCTAGTCTCCCCTCATGACGAGATAGAGACACACCCATCAGTTCCACCTGAGCCATGTAGTCAACGCAGAACTCAACGACCTCTTCGGTTGCATAACCTTCGATGATGCTACCCTCTGGTCGAGATTGATTTCGTATGTACGACTTGAGAATTCCCATGTACCTCTCGAACGGGTACATGTGACGTAGGAACACAGGGCCGTAAATTTTTATCTCTTTCACAAGGTGAACAATAAGATGGACCATGATATCGAAAAATGACGGTGGGAAATACATCTCAAGATGACATAGAGTCGTCACCACCTCGGCCCACAGAGCATCTAGTCCTTGGGGATCGATGACCTTCTGAGAAATTGAGTTAAAAAAATAACACAGCCTGAAGATTGCCACTCGGGCCTTGTTCGGCAAGATACTCCTAATTGCAACAGGAAGCATTTGTGTCATCAGCACATGACAATCATGAGACTTCATACCAATTAATTTCAAATCTTTCATGGAAACAAGCTTCTTAATACTGGCGGAGTAACCGAACGGAACTTTCACGCCATGCAAGTCCTGGCACAGTTCATTTCTCTCGCCCTTGGACACAGTGTAGCAAGTTGGGGGAAGGTACATTCGTCCTTTGTCGGTATCTTTCGGTGCTAACTAAGTCCTTATGTTCATATCAACCAAGTCACGTCGTGCGTTAACATCATCCTTTGTTTTGCCACTAATGTTCAGTAAGAGACCAATCAAGCTATCACATACATTGTTCTCCACGTGCATGACGTTGATGCAATGACGAACTTCTAAGTGCTCTCAATAAGGCAAGTCCCAAAAAATTGACCGCTCCTTTTAGATGTTCTTCTGATGGGTACTTAATTTACGTCCCTTTCCAAACACAACATCGATATCCTTAACCATATCATGACCTCTTTCCCTCTAAAAGCCCTTCGAGCTGAACCATCTTCCTTATTTCTGTCGAATTGTTTCTTCATTTTGCGGTATGGGTGAATCCTGGGAAGGAACCTACGGAGACGTATATACACAGTTTTGCGCGAGTTGTTCAGCCATACACTCTCGATACCATCTAAGCAGTGCGGACACACTTTAGCTCCTTTTGTACTGAACCCCGACAGGTTACTAAGGGTAGGAAAATCATTGATGGTGCAGAACAACATGACGCGTAAAGTGAAGTTCTCTCGTTTGTACGCATCCCATACTTGTACCTCTTCGTTCCACAGTGTCACAAGATCTTCCAGCAATAATGCTAGGTACACATCAATATCATTCTCAAGTTGCTTCGGCCCTTGGATAAGTAGTGACATCAAAATGTACTTCCACTTCATACACAACCAAGGAGGAAGGTTGTACATACATAGATTCACGGACCAGGTACTATGTCGGCTGCTCATGTTACCGAAAGGATTCATTCCATCTGTACTCAACCCTAACCTTATGTTCCTCGGCTTCGCACCTAACTCTTCAAAGCTCCAATCGAAGTTTCTCCACTAGGCAGAATCAACAGGGTGTCTTAACTTTCCATCTTTCTTACACTCCTCCGAGTGCCAACGCAGCAATCTTGCCTCCTTTTGATTCGCAAATAAACGCTTCAAACGTGGGATCACAGGCAGATACCACAACATCTTAGCAGGAGGTCCTTGCTTCACCTTAGTAGTATTCTTATGTTTGTATTGGGATGCTTTGCACACGGGAGATACATGCATGTCTGTATACTCTTTACGGTAGAGGATACAATCATTCAGACATACATGTATTCTTTCTACTTCCATTCTCAATGGACAAAGAACCTTCTTGGCTTGGTAGGTGGTGTTAGGCAACACGTTTCTCTCTCGAAGGATGTCTGCTAGGAGACCTGACAACGTCGTGAAACTCTTGTCGGACCAACCATTGTCTGCCTTCAATTTCAACAGTTCAAGCACGGTTGACAACCTTGTGTATTCCAACTTGCAGCCAGGGAATAAAGGTTCCCTCAAGTCCTCCATTAAGCCCTCGAATTTACCAAACTCTCTCTCACTGTAGTTCTCTTCTGCATCGCATAACATCTGATCTAGATTGTCATCGTGCGACCTATCCTCATCAAAAGCACAGTCCACATCCGACATATCGTTGACTCTTCGGCAATGTTGTCATTATTAACTTTCTGTATAATATGATCTTCACCGTGACTGGTCCAACATGTATACCCTTTTTTGAAACCCCTTCGAATCAAGTGCGCTTCGATCTGCACTGGGTTGTTAAACATCTTCAGATTACCGCAATCAATGCATTAACATTACATAAATTTTATCCCCTTCTTAAACATATCCTGCTCGGCGGCTCTTCTAAAAGCAAACACGCCATTAATGTACTCTTCATACACACGGTTCTCATCGTACATCCAATTTCGGTCCATCTACGCTACGCACTTAACAAATTAGTGTTAAATTAGAGCAAATACTCTTGTTATTGACCAGACATACTAAAATTGATTAGCGATTAATCTAGAGCAAATATAATGGGTTACAGATCATTACCCTCAGAGCTCACGACGAATATCCCAAATTAATATCCTGCGAGATTCTCCTCTCTTTCTTCCTTCTCTCCTTTTCCCTTCACCATCTCTTTAGTTTCCTCCTTTCCTTCTTCTTTCTAAGGTGGCGCAATGGGGGAGGAGGCAGCAGGGGTGGTGGCTCAAACGGAAAGGCCTGGAGGCGCTAGGGGTAGGGGTCTATCGGGATGGCCTGATATTTATAATGCCAACATATCACCGACAATTCTAGTTATAAACCGTCTGTGATGTTGAACTATCAGAGACGGTTTACAATTAAAACTATATGTGATAATTGAATTATCACAGACAGTTATTATTAAGAACCATTTGTGATGTCTAGACTATCACAGATTGTTCTAGTTATAAACCGTCTGTGATAAGTACAACATAGACGATTCATTTAAAATCGTTTGGAACCATCTGTGATAAGTACAAATCGTCTGCGATGAGACGTCCACTATAACCTGTTTTATAGTGGTGCTAGATCTTGTACCAAAAAATAGATCCAAGAATTGTACTCTCATCATGCCCTTGAGCGTGATTAGTTAACATCACCAACGAAAGGGAGTAATTAACCATGTCGCACGCACGCACGCCGACCTTCTTGATGGAGATTGCCCTCACGGCAAGGTGATAACCCCCCTGAAATAATCAAATCCATAATTAACCCACGCCAAACACCACGCGTATCATTCGTGTATTCAAAATCAAATACAATATCTCGAGAGTGTACGAAACAAAATCTTACAGGGTCATTGGGAATTCCAACCAGCCGGCGGGCCGGATGAATTCCACCGCACGCACACCGGTCCCACCTGTCAGCCGGCAACCGCGGCGATTTAGAAGAATTTTTAATTCTATTTGGACGCATTTCGAGGTCACTAAAAATATATCATCGGTGTCCTCCAATGGCCAGGAGTGAAGTTTTGAATATATATATCTCGATCAGATGCCCTCATGTAATTTACTAACATATGCACATTATACATCTCGATTGATTAATGCATTATTACAGTACATCACTGCTGTCTAGGAGTATTAAGTACAGTGATTTGTTGCTTAATTTGACTTTAACAGCTCATGTACCTTGTTTGGAGATCTTTTGCAGAACACGAAGGAGAACTGCGGTTTCACACTACGAATCGGTGTTCATGAAACGCCCTAATTCCGTGAAAGAGAAAAGGAAGAAGATGACGATCTGGCCTCTTTTAGCTTTGAGTGATTAAAGAGGAGCAAAGCTAATTAGGAGCACTTATTAAAGCTAATTAAAGCGCTTTGAATTTAATATAAGCAGGTAGGATTAGGACTTAGGAGTGGCTACACGGGAGCAAAAGATCCGGGTGTACCAGTGCCTGTGTGCGTATCACGTGCGTTTAACGGCGGGTCGGTTTTTCCGTCCCAACATCAGAAGCTTCGCTAACGGCGCCGTCATGGCGCGGCGGGGACACCGTGGCAGGGCTGGCTAGTGGCTATGATCACCTCAGTACCCCATTAGGGATAGATATGTATAGGGGCGTAAACGGAGTGGATAATTTTTGTCTGACTCACCGATTGATCGAAGACCTGCGGAGCGAATACGGAAGAGGGAAATGAGTATCCAGTGTTGTCTATGTCCAACTCCGACTCTAAAAAAAATATAGAACATGGACAGATATCACCTATCTCGTATCATGTTCTGTATTTTTCTCAGAGTCGGAGTCAGATAATTTTTGTCCGACTCACCAATCGATCGAAGGCTTGCGGAGCGAATACGGAAGGAAAAAATGAGTATCCAGTGTTGTCCGTGTCCGACTCCGATTCTGAGAAAAATACAGAATATGATACGAGATAGGTGATATCTGTCCATGTTCGCTCTGATTGCACATCTACTATCTGTCCATGTTCGCTTTGATTGCACATCTACTGCCTAATTTTCTGTGTAGGGGTGCAAAAGGAGCTGATAATTTCTATCCATTGAGGTCTTGTGACCCTAACGACCTCAGCATAATCAAAGATAATGCTCTATATACACAGGAGGTGCCCCTAATTGCCCAAGTGAGATCAACATATGGTGACATTGGTGACCCAATTTCTTAGATCTGCTCCTGTTTTCGTTCGTCTGACTGACCGAAGGTTTGCAGAGTGAATACTGAAGGGAGAAATGAGTGTTCTCCATTATCTGTGTCCGACTTTGACTCTTAGAAAAAAAAACAGAACATGGTACAGAATGAGTAATATTCGTCTGTATTCGTTTCGATTGCACCCCTATATAGACAGTTTTTGCCTTTCCCTTTTTCTTTTCTTTTTAGTTCTTTCTTGTGCATGTACTACCTCCATTCCTGAATAGATGTAATTCTAGGTTTTTGCACATCCACCACGGCATAGCTATAAAAGACAACATTACCCTCCTTCATTAGATCATTTATTGCTTTTTAAATGGTGTGTTGCTCTGTCATGGGAGTAAATGACCTTGGAAATAGCTAAATGGGAGGAGTATATAAGGGCATGTACAATGGTATAGATAGTTGCTGTCTATAACAACTATCTATGTCACTTGTAGACAACACTAAAGACAGCTCATATAATGGTATAGACAGTTGCTGTCTTTTTAGTTGTCTTTATAGAACACACAATCTTTTAATACTTTTTTTGTTTCTTGTGCTATAGTCGGCTACAGGATTGTAGACAATATTTTTCTCTCTTTTCATTCTCTTTCATCCATGTCAGCAAAAATCCTATGTGACAATGGATATAGACGGCTGACATAAGCCCATTATACATGCTCTAACGAAAAGATAGTAGAAAGTAACCTCGAAATCGTGGAATGGTATGTATTTAGAAACAAAAATTGAAAACTAGAATGCATGTATTTAAGAACAGAGATAGTATAACATAAGAATTGATTGCTGTTGTTGATTCACGAGGGGAAAATGTGAAGCCAACCTTGCATCGCTTTCTACTACTAAAAAAGCAAATTTGAAACATAGTTCATGTTGTTTTGTATCTATCTGCAAACATTGCCAGGATTCGATGATATACGTACGCTGAGATTGTTTAGATTTCATTTTGACATCACATGAATATTCTTCTACAGCTAATATATACAGTAAACAAATATAAGTCATTGTATATACTCTCCGGCGTTAATTAGTTGACGTCCCGGAGCACTTTTTATAGTTGCCTGACGTCAAATATAAAAATATGGGGAGTACCAATTTATCGTCTTTGTAGCTTTATCCAAAACAAGATCCACGTATACCGCTAAGCAATCCAACGCTCCATCGATTATCTTGTAGACGACATACCATTATTACGTCACACCATTTCGTGGCAACAGTAACGTACCTGCTCTCCTCTCCTCAATAGACACCTCCAACTCACACCATCCACACGTGGCATCGAATCAAACCCGGAGCTATTTGGTTGGTGGCCTTAATCACTGACGGATCTAGAACAAAAATGATCAAGGATTTCTGAGATAAAATATATCACGTTCGGTTGGCTGTGGCTTAGGGTGTCTCCTCATGTTAGGTTATTGATGTTCACATTACATATACATAATTATATCTAAAGAAAAATAATTTTTGGATCTTGTGTTCTGTGCACCCTAATATGCTACAGTAAATCCGTCCTTGGCTCTAATAAACCAAGCTAAAATTTGATATAGCTAAAACTTAGACAAATTCAATATTTAGCAAAATAAACGTTGTTTGGATTGCGACAATTTGCAACCCTAGAAAGAATTTTATTTATTTCAAAAGAAAAAGGAAAAAAAACTATGCGAAAGCAAAATCCCAAAAACAAATAGCCAAATAGAAGGGAGGTAACCTCACCGTGGGCGGTGACGGGAAGCAGCAGCTCGCCCGCTGATAAGTTAACCGTATAAACCCTCGCAGTCTCAGTCAGGGGCTCACACACACTCGGCGCCTCCATTCTGCTCCCTACCTTTTTCCACCCAGCCCCCTCGGCTTCGTATATATTTGCACCCCGCTCCGCGTCCGCCTTCCTTCGTCGCAAACACAAGCGCCTGACCGGCCTGAGGCTTGTGTAGGGGGGCTTGAGGTTTCCGGTATTTGCGAACAGGCCCTTGCCTGCCATGGACAAGAAGCAGGGCTTCTTCTCGGCGCTGCGGGAGGAGGTGGCGCGCGGGCTGTCGCCGGCGCGGGCGCGGCGGAGGTCTGCGGCCGCCGCGGCGGAGGTGGCGGCGGCGCTGCGGTACGCGGGGGCGGGTTGATGCTCGCGCCGCTCATGGAGGGCCCGGATCCGGAGGCCAGCGACGGCGCGCGCGCGCGCGGGAGGGATGGGGCCGGTGGGTGCGCGGCCAGCTCGCGCGCGCGCCGTCGGCCGGGGCGGCGGCGGTCGTGGCGACCGGCGGCGGCGCCGGAGCGCGGCGCGGCGGAACGACCTGAGGCTGCTTCTTGGGGTCATGGGCGCGCCGCTCGCGCCCGTGCATGTCTGCGCCGCCGAGCCGCTCCCGCACCTCAGCATCAAGGACACCCCCATTGTAAGAGCACGCTACTTCTTATCTTGCTTGTTCATTGTCTTGCTCTAGATTGAGCTCAATCCAGTGTTTTGGTGAAATTTGCGAGTGAAAAATTCGTGCCTTTTGTAGTCTTGGTGTCTAGATTTGAGTTCTTGGTTGCTAAATGTCCTTCCTTTGTTTTATGGAATTAATGGTTTGGTCACCCTGTCTGCTGTGGGAACTGTTCTTAGGTGTTTTCTCTGATATGTGCTCAAGAAAACTTGTTGGTTCCTTAGGGGAAACACTGTAAAAATGGGTTCTTGATGTGATATGTTCAGGAGAGTTCATAGATTTTGCTTCAAAATGGATGTCTGAACACATTACCACTGTAAAAATGGTTTCCTTCATTAACTGACAATGTCCACTTGCTGTAAATTTTTTTTTGAGGAACTATTTTCGTTAAAGAAAGATTAACCTTAAAAGCCGCGTGGTGAATGAGCTGTTTGCAGTAAATTTGGTTCTTTATTATAGTATTATAGCTGTCTAACAGTGAGGTCTTCATGCGTTCTACGCAGGAGACTTCGTCGGCGCAGTACATTCTGCAGCAGTATTTGGCTGCCTCCGGCGGGCAGAGGCTGCTCTCGTCTGTCCGAAATGCGTACGCCATGGGCAAGGTGCGCATGGTGGCTACCGAGTTTGAGACGGCTGGCCGTGTCGTGAGGAACCGCATGTCAGCGCGCGCCGAACCTGGCCGGTTCGTGCTGTGGCAGATGGCCCCGGAGATGTGGTACATTGAACTGGCCGTCGGCGGTAGCAAGGTGCACGCCGGATGCAACGGCAAGCTGGTCTGGCGCCACACCCCATGGCTTGGCGCACATTCTGCCAAGGGCCCTGTCCGCCCTCTCCGCCGTGCACTTCAGGTATAACGGCAGCACCACTTTCACCACTGTGTCTGTAGGTCGTGTTGTCTCAATACCCCTACCACAGTGCAAGAAGCTAAAGTTTTGACTGATAAGTTTGTTGTTCCTTGTCTCTCCAGGGCCTGGATCCTTTAACCACGGCGAGCATGTTTGCTGGCGCACGCTGCATTGGCGAGAGGAAGGTGAATGGGGAGGATTGCTTCATTCTGAGGCTATGTGCAGATCCTGAGACACTAAGAGCGCGCAGCGAGGGCCTTGCCGAGATCATCCGGCATGTTCTCTTTGGGTATTTCAGCCAGAAGACCGGGCTTCTTGTCCATCTTGAGGATTCACACCTTACCCGAATTCAGTCCACAACCGGAGGGGATGCGGTTTACTGGGAGACTACCATCAATTCCTTCATCGAGGACTACCGGCCAGTGGAGGGCATAATGATTGCACATTCCGGGCGCTCGGCTGTGACCCTTTTCCGCTTTGGAGATGTTGCCATGAGTCACACCAAGACTCGCATGGAGGAGGCATGGAGCATCGAGGAGGTTGCGTTCAATGTTCCCGGCCTCTCCATGGATTGCTTCATCCCTCCCACTGATATCAAGTCTGGATCTATCAGTGAGACTGTTGAGCTCCCGCACAGTGAGAAGACCAAGGTTGGTACTCTTCTCCCGTGCCATCGTGCTAAGGTTGCTGCATTGGAGAAGGCAGATGATAACATTGCGTGGAGCGGAGCCCTGCAGCGAGATTGCAAGTGATTTGTATTCTGTTCATACTTGCTTCTTGCAGTGTTACTGACTCATTTTGATGAATGTAGGGTAGAAAGAAAGGGCTGAAGGAGGATTTGGAGCTTTGCAATTCCAAATGTCCTCTGTAAATAGGAAGCTTAAGGCATTCACATGGTCTTCCGTATCCCGGAGGAGGCCTTGTGTGAAGAATCCTTTCCGATCTCATTCAGAGATATGGTAGTAGGTAGTGTTGTTCGTAACTTTCTGGCTTTTTTTTTGTCAGTGCCTTATGGAGGAAGAACTAGGGGTGTTCTCCATCCAACCACATGATTAGGATCATGGTGGTGGTGCTGCTCTTTCTCTTATAGCAATACTAATTGTCAGAGCCCAGCGAGGAAGAAGGATTTTTCGTCGGCAATTGAGAGTGATTTCATCATCGTCGTGTCTGATTAGCAGTCCAGTGTGCTTTGGCTGGTGATGGTCTCTGGTCAAACTAACTTTTAGGGGGAAATGGAAGCTCTGAATGGTTGTTGCTCTTTGTTAGGGTATCATGGGTCAGGTTGTTTTCCCTTCCCCTTCACATCTCTCTTATTTAGTATGAGATGGTGGTTGCATTCTACAGAAGTTGATGTAAGCCAAAACTTCTATGAATACCATGGATTGATTGTTATTTTTTTGTTGTGCACTCATTTCCCCCCTTTTGCATCCTAAAGTAATGATATTAGCTTTTGAATGTTAAATTGTGTGTACTATAATGCTACATCAATGTAGCTTTTTTCCCGGCTTGCATTCTACTACTTTAGTTTGCAGTATGTTGGGGAGTATGATTCATTAATATGATGGCATGGTCCCCATGTGCTTCACCTCAGGTGCTGAGTATTTCTTTCAGGTGCTGAGTATTTCTTTCTTGTGAGATGGAATTTGTTATGAATATTGTGTATGTATTCGAGAGGCCTAATATGCAATATATGTAGAGTACAAAGGGGACTAAACCCTAGTATAAAGAAAATACCATAAATATCCTTAACACCCCTCTCAAATGCAAAGCGTTTGCAATAACATTGTATTTAGAAATGGTTGACATTATAAGAGAAAAATTCCGAAGTCTGGGTCTTGATAATATCATCGTAGCGTGCAGCTCTTGGAAAATATGTCAAGTATCAAAAGATCTTCCATCTAGGGTTGTGCAAAAACCCATAAAGCACAAGGTACAGGGGTTGAGAAAGTAGAGACAAGCGGGAGTAAAGTCGATCACGATAACATGACGAAGAAGGTGATGAAACTGACAGAAAAGAGAAAGCTATCAAATCAAGCCGAAGAAGAATAGATAGAAGCATAGCGACGCAGATCGAAGTCTAAGACAGCGGCGACGCAGTGCACAAAAAATGCAACGAAGGCGCAGTCTGAAAGAAGCGTAGCAGTCTTAGAAGCTTGGGGCGGCGGCTAGAGAGAAGCAGTGTCATCATAACGATTTCTACGATCTGCAGCGGCTCGGAAAGAAGAGCGGCAGCTGCAGCAATACAAAAGGAATTTCTATGCTTCTATGACTGACAATAATTTTGTGAACCCGTATGACTTAGACGAACTCAAAGATAAAATGGTATGGATTTGGATGGACACAATGGAAGAAAAAGAACTCAAAGGATAACTAGTAGATTACCAGCAGTACTCTTTAACAGCGGAAGAAGCTGCGAGAAGCCAGAGCTGGAGAAGCCAAACCATACCCAACAACCACAGGGGCGGCGTAGCAACCAACACACACACACGGATCTGCATCCAGGGAGAACAGCACACATGCACTGCAGGCGGCAGAGGCAAAGTAGCAAACCCTAATCTTAAACTTTGCTCTGATACTATATTATAAATATTGTGTATGTATTCAAGAGGTCCACTAGACAATATATAGAATATAAAGGGGACTAAACCCTAGTATAATGAAAATACCACAAATACCCTTAACATTATTACTTTGCCACTTTGATATCTCTGGCAGCATATCAGGTGCACAAGCACCATTTGGTGCACATATGAAAAACTTTTTGTTTGGGTATCAAATTAGCATAAAAAATTCTGAAAAAAATTCCAGATGTAATTTATGGTGTTTTGTTTCACCCTTTAAAATTTGAAGTTCAAACTCAAAGTATATTAGAAGATACAAAAAAGAGAAGTTTATTGTGAATAGTAACATCTGCTGGTTTTTTTTTTCAAAGACCATTTGATCTATCATCCGTCAAATTTCTCTTTTTGTATCTTCTAACATACTTTGAGTTTGAACTTCAAATTTTAAAGGGTGGAACAAAACACCATAAATTACATCTAGAATTTTTTCGAATTTTTATGCTAATTTGATACCCAAACAAAAAGTTTTTCCATATGTGCACCAAATAGACTTTGTGCACCTGATATGCAGCCGATATCTCTTTGTGCTCCATCCCTCAGAAGCTTCAGCACCATGCTACTGCCCTTATGCCATTGACATTGACGGCCTTGATTCTCTTTCTTCCTGTAAGGAATAGTTTTATTCTTAGGGCTGTGTGTTCTCCTTGGGAAGAAGAGACCAATGCCCAAATTAAAGAAAAAAAATCCGACTAGTACTCTCAAGTCTTACTCCCTGCTCCCTCACCGACCCTATTGGGACCAAATTCTTGTAGATTGGAGCTTTGCATAAGTACATGGAGATTTTTTTTTTGGAGATATGCTGAGGGTGAACTCACGATTTGAGCCGTTCGATCAACTGGGGGTGAACCACATGTGTCAAACTGAGATCGTGCGACGCTATCAGCTTCCAATTGGAAGCTTGTAGTCAATGATTGTCCATCCTCATACTGATTAGATGGCTCGAATCAAGAATACGCACCCTCCTACTTAAAAGAGCCCATACTAGAAGCGAACAAAGCATTCAGAACACGCTCTCATGGATCACAGCTTCGACTAATTTGACAATGAATCCGCCCTGCCATGCGCAAAAGGCTACAAAAGGTTGCTATGAGAAAGCAATCAAGAACAACCTCAGCCCTGCTCGCCTTACCACTTACCAGCAAGAGCAAAACATCACATCAAATTATTGTTGCCGTATGTTGATGGTTCATTTCCACACGGTTTAACCGGACCTACGTCTCCAGAACCGAAGAAAAATGTGGGAAAAAAGGATCTCCCAATCCGATCTGATCCATGCATTACTGAAACCAATCAAACACGCATGAATCCAGCAAATTTCTTTGCAGCTTTTCTGATGCTGTGTTCTTAAGGAATTAAGGACCACACCACAGTCACAGAAGCACTCCAAGGTTTGTTAAGAACAGAGAGCCCTTTTAGACTTGGACTTTGAACACCAAATCAATCCAATCAATCATGGAGATGTAGGGCAATGCTATGCGATGCATTTGCTCTCTCTTTTGACTTGATGGCTAAAGGCACAGTATCGATCAAGGAGGAGTAGAAGAAAAGGTTGCCAAGGCCCAGAAAAGTTGCCACCTTTACTCTAGTGCAATTGCAGGGTACTTTGTTCAGTAATATATTCCATTCCATTCCATTCCTTGGCATGGCATGGCATCTGAAAGTCCAAGATAAGGGTTGGTGGTGACGAGAGAAAGAAATTACTATTTGTGCAGAATGATCTGAGCTTACTGTACTGCAGGCATTTGGCATGAGGGTAACAAGGCTAAAAGCGAAGCTGAATTCTGCAGGCATTTGGCTGTAAAGTGCAGGGAGGGAAGTTATGCAGAAAGGTTGGTCTTAAGGGAGTGGGAATGTCTCAGAGGTGTTATTATGGAAGACGTGCGAGAAGGCGCAGAACAAACCATTATGGCTTTGCACCAAGCTAGGGCAGAGGCTCAACATCTCTCTCGTCCGTTGTATGTGTTTAAGTATAAGTGAATTGTCTATCTTTTCTTATTAGCTTAATCTTTTGGGTGAACTGGTTGGTGCATGAAACTCATTATAGTATCAGAACAAAGAGGTTTTGAGTTCAATGCCCAGTTGACACGATAAAATAAAAATGATTGTAACTCACTTCTATTTCACGTCTTAGGTCTGAGGTAATCTACACGTGAAGGGTGTTGAAGTATAAGTAAATTGTTTGTTTTTTATAATCAGCTTAAGTGTTTGAGTGAACTGATTGGTACATACAACTAAATAGTATGAGTTGACAGAAGAACTAATAATAGAGTCTAGAAATATGACCGGAGAGCCCACCTTTCCCTAACAGGTTAAGCCTTAGGATGAGTTTAGCTACGCATGAAACTTAACATGGTATCGAGTTCGAGTCCATACTGTATCTTTGGTGAAGTCCTGATACGAGAGAGAGAGTGGGAGTATGACTGTATGAGTGGGGAAGCTGTGAGGGCTTGAAATTGGATAGCACTCCACTTTAGGCGAAAATGATTGGTGGTGCTGGAAGCTCAGAAAAAGGGACCAAACACGGAAGAATTCGGTGGGAACAAGAACAGATTCTCTTGCAACTGGACGGCACTAGCGTTGTTCCGGCAGTATCCTATGCAATAACTGAAGGAATACGGGTAGACTACGCTAGCGCAATTTCAAAATTTTATTAGAGTCGATGTATCGTGTTGATGTAGTTGTAGTCGTACTAGCCTCGCGCCTCCTCCAAATGCTCCTCGTGACTGTCACAATTTGCGAATCGTCTTAACGTTGAAGCCTCGCAGCAACGCCTCTAAGGTATCCACACGTACAAGGCAGGGACACCACGCGTCGGAGTGCTAGCGTCGGATGCACGGTTTTGGGTGAGGAAGGTGTGGTGGCTAGGGTTTCGGGAATTCCAAAATCACATTAACCCTATGCTACCGTCTCTCTATATATAGGCATCTATGATGAGTCTCGAACTTTGAGGCTCATTAGGAATTCGTGACCCATAAGAATTCGAATCACCATCCAAAACGTGTCCTAGCTCTTTAAATGTGCGACTCTATAGGTTCACGTACACTTGGATATGTCCTGAGAACTCCTACTCGTCCACTAATAGGTAGTGGCCCCTAGTAGGACATGCCAACTCTCGAGTATACGTAAAGATCACATCGGACGAACCTTAACAAATCTCATATGTATTTCCCTTTGCCTCACGATATCGGTCAAACTCAAGGCGAGTACGTGCCATCCTTATTGGTTAGCTTGACCACTCTTTTCTCGATTACGTGACTCGAATTCCTCGACTATGGTTAACTCTTTAATCGCGAGTAGCATGGCTGTGCATTTCTGGAATCCGATCACTCGAGAGGCCTAGAGATATCTCCCCCGTTGCATGGAGGGGCAAATCCTATCTTGATCGATCATGCCTCGACGCATGTATCATGACAAATTCGGAAGCTACCTTTATAATTACCCAGTTACGGAGTAGCGTTTGGCAACCTTTAAGTAATTCACTACACATCTCGAGTGCGTGTGACGATCTCAAATCTGAGGATATAACATACGCATTATAAATGAGACTAACTGATGACATATAAGAATACAACGTTCTCATAATGTCTCATGGTGGGTCGATCCAACCCTATGTTCGCTAACATGTGTCCATATTATTAGTTTGATATCTCTATATCTATGATCCGTGAAACATAATCATCAACCAATACATATGCTAGTCTATTCATATGTGTTCTCATATGTTTCCGACTAGAGATCGCTTTAGAATAATCATCGAGATAAATATATAGTTTCACAATCAAGTCACATACTTGATAATAAATATTAACGATATTATTCTTATAATAAGATAACATATTATCCAATAAATTATGAACATAACGAAATATAATCATCTCTATGATTGACTCTAGGACATATTTCCAACAACAACTACTACTACTAGTTTACCATAAGTTTACCATACAATAGATGGGTTGCTTTTCCTACTGTTCTCGCAGTAGATGCAATGCATTAGTGCATATTTGCTTGCTACTGATCAGCAGGCAGTTCAGTTGGATCCCATTCAGTTTATCCGTTTGTGATGGTTTTGAGACGAGTGATGCTCCTCTCCACCGGAGGAATCATCACTGGGAAGAGAGTGCAGGAAGAAGAGATTGCTGCAGAAAAATTACCAATGCCAGATTTTACAATGTCAAATACGAGACTGAACGGCGATAAGTTCTATCAGAACTATATTTTCAGAAAGTGCATGTGCCGGTGAGCTTTTTAACACTGGCACAAAAAAAAAAACAATTGTGTGTGTGTAATACATTTCACTTGCAATTTGTAATAGAACTGCTATAAATTTTGATGGGGGAAAAGGAGAAAGGATTAAAACTAAAAGGAGAAGAAGAAGAGAAGATGAAAGAGGACACCGCAAGAGACTTGGGAGGGAAATAAAAAAAATCGACATTTATTGTCTTCGGCTCAGTTTGGACGGTGAAATCGTAAAGATGCTAGTAACATTGGGCTAACAAAGGCCTATCCTTAATGGGCCATAGAAGGACAAGCTGCACTGTTCTCTGGGCCTAGCAAGGCCTGCTTGTGGTGCGGCTTGTTCCAAGGCCCAACCGCCCAACAAGGCAACAGCCACCTTTTTTTCTTCTTTCCTGTCTACCGCGACTTCATCGATTTTTTTTAATAATATATTTTTAAAATAGAATTACAGAAATAGATCATCGTTTGCGATGGTGATTGGAGCCCATCGCCAGCAATACAGTGACAAATGTCTCTGTCGTCGTTTCAAATAGCAGCAGAGACTTAAGTCGTAATTTGAAATGGCGAAAAGTTCCTGTCACCAATTGAAATGGTGATATGAGCCGGGTTTATTTTTTTGCTAGGTTTTTTTTTTTGCGGAGAATGTAGAGCTAGTCTTTGATTTTGTTGGTGCCAACGTACATGTCATTTCGGTGAGGTCTACTCGTTCGTTTGGTCTGCACGATGTATGGGATGTCCTGATGCTGAGTCCCGCACAAGGTTAGTCGTACGCACAACAATACATAAGATCAAAAATAGACATAAGCGTAATGTTAGTCGTATAGAAATAAATATTTACATAATATGAGTCGTACATCTAGTCATGGGCCCTCTTCGCAACTGTGGAGTCCTTCCTCCCAACCGTGATGACACCATGTGGCCGTTCGAGCTGGAAACGCTCGAACGACCACAACAAAGAGGACCCGTGACCAGGGTGAAGGATAGGCTAGGCTAACTTTGGCTATGCCCCAAAAAGCATTTCGAAAAAATTTAACAAAGATATATGCGATCCATAACTGACCCAATTTGGTTAGGTCAGGTCCATCTAAAAGCATCACTGTTGCTGCTTGTTACTAGTTACGATACTACTCAGCGAGACAGCGGCTTCAATCGTGCGTCGGTAGGTGGCGACGAAGCACGAGCGATTGATGAGGCGCCGTCATCAGTGCGCCACGGGCTTCTTGTTGTGGCCGAGCAAACGGCGATGACAGATGCTGGCCCGACAACCGAATAGCCAAGTTTGTGCACCGCGCAAGGTGTGCAACCAGTAGTGAGTAGTGTGCTTTTGAATCTTATTGATGATGCCTTGTCTTGGTTGATTGACTTGATTCTTCCTACAATCCTGAGTCCTGCTGGTGATAATTTGTTTTGATCTTTAGCCCCCCTTGAGATTTTGCTCAAGCTCCGTCATTGCCTGTGACTAGATGTACAGCCCACATTATGTAAATATTAATTTTTTGTATGACTATCATTATGCCTGTGTCTATTTTAGATCTCATTTGTTGTTGTTGCGCGTACCACTAACCTTGTGCATGACTCGACATCGTGACACCCCACACATCTTGTAGACCAACACAAATGAGTAAACCCCACCGAAATGACACGTAGGTTGGCGCCAACAGAATCTAAGGCCAGCTCTGCATTCTCTACACAAAAAATTTCAAAAAAATCAACTCCTATTACCAATTGAACTAACGACAAGAACTTTTCTCCATTCAAATGACGACTTAAATCTTTGCCACCATTTGGAATGGTGACAGGGAACTTTGACACTGTTTTGTTGGTGATAGGGCTCCCGCCGATTTGTCGCTAATTCAATTAGCGACATAAAGCCTATTTTTTAATTTTATTAAATAAGTATTTATTTCTGTAATTCTATTTTTAAAATATATTATTAAAAAAATTTCCGGCTTCTTCTGCATCTTGGCATTCCTTGGAACTTAAGACAAACAAAGATGGGAAAAGAGAGAAAGCTAAAGGCAAAGTAGAACCTCATTAGTCATCAGCATCTCTTTTGTGAAGTATCACCTAGGCATCCTGTGCTAATCAACCACCACCATCATGCATGCCACACACTAATCATAATCTTCCCCTTAATCTCACTCTTCCTTTCCTGCATTTGCTAGTAAACCAGAATTTTAGAAAACAATCGAGAGTCTGATCAACCGCAACTCTCTCTGCTCACTTGCTCAGTGCTACTCACCACTCACTGGTCATTCGCTAGTGAAGAAGCGACTCTTGAGTCTTGACTCACCACACAAGCTTAGCCAGTAGTACTAGTAGTAGTGCCCAGTGAGCTTGCTCTCTGCTCTTCTTCTCCTGCACTACACAATCCTCTCTCTCTCTCGCTCACACAAACCCAAGCTTACCACCACCTTGCCTCCCATGGCTCGCCTCCTCCCTCTCATCATCCTCCTCCTCGCCGCCTCCGCGGTCTCCTCCCAGTCTCCGGCAGCCGCGCCCTCCGGCGCCGCCCACTCCCCCACCTCCTCCTCCTCCAATGCTGCCTCCCCTACCACCTCAGCTCCAGGTCCTTCCTCGTCCAAGAACCACCACATCTCCACCGCCCCCGCGGCGTCCCCCTCCCACACCGGCACCAAGCTCACCTCCCCGGCCGCCTCGCCCGCCACCCACTCCCCCTCCCCGGCGACCCCTCCGCCCACATTGCCTCCTCCGACGCCCTCCCCGGTCAGCTCCCCACCGCCCACACTGCCGCCCCCGGTTACCGCGCCGGTGCTGCCTCCCCCGGCGCCCGCGCCCGTCAGCGCTCCGCCCACATTTCCCCCTCCGGTGACCGCGCCGGCTATCTCTCCCCCGGCGCTCGCCCCCGCGCCTGCATTGCCCCCTCCGGCCCTCGCCCCGGCGCCCAGCAAGAAGCCCAGGAAGAAGCACCTGCCCCCCGCCGGGTCCCCTCTCGCCGCCGCGTCGTCTCCGGTCACCGGCGGCCTCGCCCCGGGACCCGGCCCCTCCGCCGCCGACATGTCGGTACGTATCCCTACACCATTACTCCTCCACGTACACGCGTTAGATGAATCCGGGCCGTCCGGATTCCAAACTCAGCGCGCTAAACCGGATTTGATGGGCCTCCCCCCTCGCGCCCGCACGAAGGTTAACGCGCGGGGCCCACCGGTCAGCGAGCGCATGTCCGGTCAAAAAAGGCCACACGGCCCCGCGCGCACGCCCGCGCGACGGCACCCTCTCGATGCTTCGTGGGCCCTGCGCGAGTAATGCCGTTTAAATAATTCCTCGGAAAATCTCCGTGCCGAGGACACGTGGAGCCACCCGAGTGGTGGCCTACTGCCTCCCTTGCCCGTTAGGTATTTCCCGTACGTGGCTGATTTAATTTCACTCCTCTGACTGCGACGTGGGTCCCCTTGCAGAGCGACGCGGTGCGGAGCAGCAAGGCAAAGGGAGGCGCGGCGCTGCTGGTGCTGCTGCTGTCGCTGACGGTGGGCCCTGTCTTGTTCTGAGCCAGCTGAGGAGGATGGTGGGATGGGGCCACCTGTCAGCCTGCCACTGCCACTGTTATTATCACTACCGTTGCTGCTGTGTAGAGAGAGAGAGAGTGAGAGGTGTGTAGACTGTAGAGTGATTGTGATGTTGGGGAAGCTGGAGCAGCTATATATCGATGTGTAGCGTTTCTACTACTACTTCCTAGTTCCTACTACTTTTGCTTGGACTTGTACGCCACTGTGTTCTGAATTATCTGCATCTGCAGCACATTGTTACTGCTACCACTTCCTTTCCATGACTGTGATTAATTTATTACTGTTGCTTTGGAACGATTCTTTCCTTGCGCGTCACCCTAGTTTGCAAGAGGAATGCTAGGCAATCGACAATTCTTCACGAGTCACTGACAAGCGGGTCCCACGCGCCGCGCTTGTCGGTGACTGCCTCTTTAAGCTTGTAATTTTGTGTGTTCTGAAGAAATGTCTGCATGTAGAGCGTTCTTAGTGGTGTTGCTGTGAATCTTGTGGTGATTGTTATGGTCCAGACTCCAGAGAGGTTGACAACTCTTTACATTGACCTCATTGTTGAATTTGTGTGGTTATTTGGTTGGTGTTGTTTTTATTAGAGATGTGGTCTGGCCACTGACCAGCACCTTAATTTGTGGGTATTAGCCACAACTGCCTGTTCTAAGAAATAACAAGAACAACCCTAGGGAGGTAGTGAGGGCAACCAGTACCGAACCAGCCTACAAATTTGCTGGCAGTGTCTTGAATTTTGTCCAATGCACAGTGTTGTTGGAAGGTGTTAGTGTGATTACAGTTGGCAATTTGTTGTAGTGTGCACCTGCTAGATCCTGGAGATGGATGGACCAGGGCCAGGTCATGAAAACCACTCATACCTTGTTAGGGTCTGTTTGGAATGTTTGGAAAGATTTTTCTCAATGAACAATTATTCTAGGATATCTAAGATGCTGCCAATTCTGGAATCAGAAAATTTCTCGTCTCAATGTCTCAATCACCTCTGTTTGGATCCTGATGGTGGCCAGTCCTATTCTATCCAAACTGGCAAATGGTAGATTTTGATTCCATTTTTTTGGGGCTACAGACATGTTTACATGGAATCTGGCTCATAACGCTGTTCAGAAAATTTAACTCAATTACTGGACTTGTGTCATTTTTCCATTCCACTATGATCATTATCATGATTCATTACTGTGCCCTGATAAACTCTGAGTTTATTTTAATCATCCTGTTGGAATAACCCTTGTCTATTCCAATATGCCTCAAGGCCAACATATACAAGTTACATGTACATAAAAATATGCAAAGAAAACCCTATACAAGTCATATCTAACACATCTCACTACAAAGTTTTCTCAAATTTTTCAAGTTAGATTTTCCTCATGCTGCATCTTCTAGATATAACCGTTGGGTCTTGGGACTTCACAAAAGAATACAGCATCAGTAGCACTCTACTCTAGCAGTAGCAGGCAGGGCAACAAGAAGAAAACACCAATGCCTGCTAAAAAGAAAAAGGCACAAAAGCTGGAAAGCACTTCTTTTGGGACAACTGACAGTAGGCAGCCCATGCAGCCATGCTACTACACCACAAAGCGAAGCAATCTTGGTGTTATTTTATTTGGAATCTTGAACCCAGTTCAGACCAATTCACAGTGTTCAACACAGCTCCAGGATCAAACAAAACGATTCCCAGCTTGTTACGCATGCAAAGGATGACGAGAACAATCTTTAGATTTCCCTTACTGTTCTTTTTGGAGAATCAGTCTTTGATGATTGATACCCACAATATCTCCAACTGCAATGAGACTCTTCTCTAGAATCATCAACTTACTTAGGGATGAGACATTCGCTGGGACAGCTTATACAAACCCACTCCGTATCTCTGTATAAAAAGAAAGCAAAACTTGAAACCTCTCAATGCATCTCATATTTGGATCTCTTGGTAAAATATGTGTTTGGCTCAATCTATGTGACTGAAAAAGAGAAGTTCGTCTTTTTTTGTTCCTTTTCTTTTGACTATCTTGCACCCCCCTAAAGACACAACCCTAGCCCACAGCACCATCCATTGTAAGATTCATCCTGAGGGGGTGGTGCTCCACCTCATCTGAGCTTCTGAGCTGCCGGAGAAGATGTCCAATGGCGAATTGGTGAACCTGAAACTGTTGCCATTGCTTAACTTCGGTTGCACACCATGTTTCTGATGGTCAAGATAGACCACAACAACTGTGATATCATCATGGAAATGCCGCCTGATCCCTCTCTCTATCCGTTTCATGTCGGTGTATCTCACATCTCTTTTCCTCGCAGCTTCAGATACTGCCGCTCTCACCAATCGTTTCGCTATTCCCTAAGTACATTTTCACACAAATGCATCAGATTTTGCATAATGGAATTCCATAGAATGGTTCTCGGTGATGGGGTTAAGTAAACTGTCTTACTGCTCTGGGATTCTTGAAGACGATATCCACTGCTGCTTTGTCAGTTAGCTGCTCCCACAGACCATCTGATGCAAATATCAAGAATAGGTCTTGCTGCCTCAGCTGGTGTACTTTGATGGATGGTTCAGCCGTCATGACGGGCCGCTTCAGTGGAATAGGACAGACACATTGCCGGAATATAGGGTCTCTGGCAAACTCAGGCCTTTTCAGGTAGACATCCCCAATTGATCTGGAAACCTGAAAGCATCAAACAAATGATTTCCATATGTTGCCAACGAGTAGCTCATAACTGTTAATGCATGAAAGCATGTTTGTGTTGAACTACTTGAAAAGTTTTAAGAAACATGATAAAGCAGATACTGACGATTATGAATGCAAGCAACCGGTGACATCTTTTTCTTAGATAGTGTAATGTTCACCTAGATCGACTAACGTCAGGCTTTAGATAATACAAAAAGGAGAAACTTTACACGTGCATAGCTTTAGCATATGGGTTAGCCACACTACACAAGTAATTCTACTTGCTGGCATTTTTGGACAGAATATATTCCTATGGTCGTATTGGATACAAGGAGTGCTTTACAAAAAGAACACCGAAATCTGTGTTATGATATCGAGAACAGATGCATCCATGTACATTGAACACGAAATGAAAGCGACATCTAATTTTTTTTCAAGGAAACAAGAATATTGCCTTTATCCGAGTAACAAATTCAGGGCATCATGACAAAGCTAGCAGATGAGATGCAAGAACATCAGTATGTAATTTTGCTAGAATCTTTTGTCTTAACCAATTTCAGGATGAATTTTAAATCAGCTATTATGAGTTCCCATGATAAATAGCTGAAGAATATTTCATCAAGTGAGGTTCGCGAGGAGTTGTATCTTATTAACTCAATGATGTAGATGTTATGAATATTGTGTGTATATTGAAGAGGTCCAATGGGCAATATATATAGGGTGTACAAGGATGCATGCCATATACAGATAAGGCAATACAAAAGACAGATAAGAAAATATAAAAGAATTCCTATTCTAACACCCCCCTCAAATGCAAGGCGTATGCAATATCGTTGCATTTGGAAAGGGTTGACACTAAAACATGGAAAATCCGAAGCCCGAGTCTTGATAATATCGTCGTAGCATATAGCTCTTAGAAAATATGTCGAGTATCAAAAGATCTCCTCCATCCGGGGGCGTGCAACAGCTTATAAAGCACAAGGTGCAGGGGCTGAGAAAGTCGGCCGCAGCAACACGACGAAGAAGATGATTAAACTGACATGAATAGAGAGAGCTGTCAAATCAAGCCGAATAGGAATAGGTGGAAACATGACAGTGCAGATTGAAGCCCAAGACGGCAGTGGCGCAAAAGAAACGCGGCGGCCTTAGAAGCTCGGGGCGGCGGCTAAGAAAGCGGCGACATCATAACGACTTCTACAATCTGCACGCGACTCAGAAAGAAGAGCGGAAGCGGCGGTTGCTGCCATGCATAAGACATTTCCTATGCTTTTATGACTGACAATAAATTTGTGGACTCGCATGGTTTAGACGAACTCAAAAATAGAGTGATACGGACTTAGATGGACGCAGCGGAAGAAAATAACACAAAGAAAAAAAAACTTAAGGATAACTAGCAGCAAATACTGGCAGCAGCAGAACCCCAAGCACATTGCACAAACTAGAGATGAGAAGTCCATAGACACAGCGCGGCTCCGTGGAAGGCGAGGAGTGCACTGAGGCTCCTTGACCAGTCAATGGCCACCTTTATGTCCCTTCCAACTTTCCATCTCTCACCCTCAAATCCACGAACGCGAGAGCGCACATAGAAAGCTCCAGTACAGAGCTTCCTCATCCAACCAGCTTGAAGCAACACAAATACACCATCATCAGCAGCCCAAAAAGCACTACGCCTCCAAAAAAGCACTTCGCCTCCGTCTCTTCTCTCCTTCTCCACCGACAGCAGCACCAGACAGAAAGCTCCACGTGGGAGAGGAGCAGGAGAAAATCCCCGACAAGCTCCTCGGTGGCGTCGGCCCGATCGAGGCCGAGGCGACTGTGTCTTGTCTTGAATCCGGGCGGTTTGAAGCACGACAGTCGCGTTAGGCGGCAATGCCCGATCCAAGAAGAGGACAGCGGTGGCGGCTCAAGCAGGGGAAGACCTCAAAGCAGGGGAAGAAGAGGCGATGGCGCGGTCAACGGCATGAGGGAGGTGGCTGCTGCTCGAAAAAGAAAAAGGAAACCGCCACCCCGGGAGTGTAGATCGCTCCACCCCGGGGCAGCAACAGCGGAAGACGGTGCGGGGGCTAGGTGGAAGAGGCAGCGCCAGAGGCAAACCCTAACCCTAATCTTTGCTCTGATACCATGTTATGAGTATTGTGTATATATTGAAGAGGTCCAATGGGCAATATATATAAGGTGTACAAGGGTGAATACCATAGACAGATAAGGCAATACAAAAGACAGGTAATAAAATATAAAAGTGTTCCTATTCTAACAGTAGATTTGGTAAATTAGCGTCAGGCTTCACTTACGGTTATACCATAGCTACAAACACTTTTGAATTGTAGGTGACTGAGGCAGATTGTCTTCTTGAGGCTCTTTGGGTTTGTTTGGAATATGAAATGTATGTCAGCCCGCTCGCCGGTGTCTACACACTCAAACACTCGAATGCCTGGACTGGACAAACACACACACACACTCTGGACAGCAAACAAAAGACAACAATATTTGGTGCTACTGAACTGTCGTAGCTTTTCTATATTTTCTTCTCTTATTTATACTAGCAATGCTAACAAATAACAAAGTAACTGCCCACTGCATACTACATGCGTTACATGCAAAATAGCTACTAAATACGTTGCATGCAAAAACTGAGCCACAAACTATGCCACTACGTCCTTACGTTTCCAACAATTAAACGCTATCATGACTGCTAATGCAAACATGGCTACTAATGCCACCTCTAAATGCTCTGATAATTGAAAAAATAATGGCCGACGTGAACACACACGTCTCACCCATATGCAACTCATTAAATGATAGTAAACAGCAATATTTTAGCCATGCAATCCTAACACAATAAACACAAAAAAAACAACGTATTAAGGATTATTCAACAAACACCCCCTAATCCTTGATGCACTTTCTTGATCTTGACGCAACCCAGACGCTCGTCGTGCTCTTGCAGTCGCCGGTCATGTCGCTATCGTTGTAGCCGACAAACCGTGGCTCCTCAAACTTCTTCGCGTAATGACAGTCATAGCTCCGCGTACAAGCAATGTACCGGAGTATATGCTTGAGTGTCGAGTGATGCCTGGTGTCGCACCCCGACCGTGGTAGCACTGTGTGTCGGCCGCGTCGTCTCACCGGCCACTGAGCCGCACACCATGCATCTTGCTTCCCATGCGTAGCCTGTCGACTGACGCGGTGCTTTCGCCGTCCGCCGTGTGCACCCTGCGAGCCGCCGCGCCAACAGCGTCGCCACAAAGGCCTCTGCGCACTTCGTTGCGCCACGCCCATGTCGTCCGTCGTGCCATCGATCGTCGGCGACATCGTGCCGCGATTCGTCGCGGCCATTGCGCCTCGCTGCTGCGTCTTTGAGGTCGTGCTAACGTCTTTGCGCCCAAAGCTCGCCCCACGAGCCCTAGGCCGAAGCCGCCGTCACGTGCCGCCCGGCCGAAACCGCCGCCATCGCCCCATCGCCCATCGCGCCATCGCTCGTGGGGCCTCGCGTGAACCTCCGGCCCGACGGCCGGGCCCGCTTGCCGTCGAGCGCGCCGCCGCCTGTTGTGCCATCAAAGCGCACGTCTAAGCCATTGTCACCTCCACGCCGCCGTTGCGTGCTCTGTTGCGCGCCACCTCCGCGCGTCTTTGCGTGAACCGTCGCGTCTTGCCGCCCTACGCGCGCTTAGCGTCGCGCGCGCACTTTGGCCGCGCTCACTGCGTCGCCGCCATGTACGCCACACGCCGTCGGGCTCCGCGCGATCTTGCGTCGCCACGCCGCCATCGATGTATCACATGGATAAGCGAGCCGGCGTATGTAATGCAGAGGGTGAGCACATAGAGCCGGTTGCGAATGCGGTTTACCCAAGCAAGTATGTGACGCTGCCGGTCACGAATAGTGAGCACGCCATCCTGGATGAGCGTCTGGTAGCCGTTCCCATCGAGATGCCCGATGCTCACTATGTTGCTGCGCAGTTGTGGGATGTATTACACCCCCGTCAGCGCAGGGTGCTCCCCATTTCGGCATGTGAATAGGATGGTGCCGCGCGCACGTATATCCACCACCGAGCTGTCGCCGAACTTAACAGAGCCGGTGACGCCCTCATCCATCTCTGTGAAGCTTGCCTAGCACCCGGACATGTGATTGCTGGCACCGGTGTCCAGGTACTAAGCGTCGTCATGGGCGTCCTCATTGCGCCTTAGGTGCACCTGCGTGTGCACCTCGCTGAGCACCATGTCAGTGCCTGCACCTACGGAAGCCTTGGTGAGCGCGCACACCTGCACCATGAGAAGCGTAGGTTCATCGTCGTCGTCGTCGTCGTCAACCTGCGTCAGATTAACTTGCTCGGCGCGCTTAGGCTTGCGGCAGTCCCTGGAGTAATGTCCGTACTTGTCGCAGTTCTAGCACTAAACCTGCGACATGTCATGGCGCACACTGGACGAGCCACCGTCCTTGCCGTCGTGCCCGCCTTTGCCGCGCCTATGGCCACGTGACTTGCCGCAATAACAGTTATCACCGCGGGAAGAGTTGTCGCCTTGCTCCCTCTTCTTGGCGCGTGTGAGCCACTCCTCTTCAGTGAGGAGCAGACGTCCACCGGAGCCACCCGAGTCGTCGCGTGCGTAGCGCTGCTCCACTAATCGAAGCCGGCTAGTGAGCTCTTCGATCGACAACGTGCTCAAGTCAAGCAGTGTCTCGATCGAGATTGTCACCTGTGTATACCTGGGTGGTACAACATGAAGGAATTTCTTGACTACCTTTTCTTCTTCCAACGCGTCGCCTAGGATCCGGAGATTGTTGACGAGTCACATGATCCTCATGGAGAAGTCGTCCACCGACTCACCATCCATGAATTCCATATCCTCGAATTCCTTGTAAAGCTTCTGTGCATTCGCCTCACGGACGCGCTCGACGTCCATCCGCATCGTCTTCACGGCGTCCCACGCCTGCTTGACCGTGTCCTTCACCGCCAGCATGGACAACATGTTCGGTGACACCGCACAGAGGATGGCGAACAACGCCAGTCTGTCGTCCCAGTAGTCGGCGTTGCCAGGTTCGATCGCCTCCCACAGGCCTTGTGCTTGCAGGTTCACCCTCATCACGAGGGCCTAGTCGGTGTAGTTTGTCCGCGTCAGCGTTGGGTAGACCACCGATCTCGTCGTCTCCCTTACCACCCGCTGCACCACATGCTCTTGGCCGCCGTTGTTACCGGATCCAATCTCGCGATCGCCATTGCTACCGAGATTGATCGTGCGAGTAGTGCTGCCATTGCCTTGCACTGGAAACGACCTGGTAGGAGAACGTGAACCGTCGTGCGACATCTTCACAAGTAGGAGAGCACGAAGCTCTGATACCAATTGTCAGCCCGCTCGCTGGTGTCTACGCACACGAACACTCGAACGCCTGGACAAACACGCACACGCACTCTGGACAGCAAACAGAAAACAACAATATTTGGTGCTACTGAACTGCCGTAGTTTTTCTGTATTTTCTTCTCTTATTTATACTAGCAACGCTAACAAATAACAGAGTAACTGCCTACTGCATACTACATGTGTTACATGCAAAACAGCTACTAAATACGTTGCAAACAAAAACTGAGCCACTAACTATGCCACTACGTCCTTACGTTTCCAACAATGAAACGCTATCATGACTGCTAATGCAAACATGGCTACTAATGCCACCTCTAAATGCTCTGATAACTGAAAAAATAATGGCCGACGTGAACACGCACGTCTCACCCATATGCAACTCATTAAATGACAGTAAACAGCAATATTTCAGCCATGCAATCCTAACACAAAAATAGACAGTGTATTAAGGATTATTCAACAATGTATCCATGTTAAGAACATGTCTTGCTTGTTTATGACATGCTAGATAACTACTAACAAATTTTGGAGACCAAAGTGTCTGAAATGAAGCTTTGTAAAATATGATTGAAATAGCATGGCATATCCTAGAGGAATCCAATTAACAGGATTTAATGTGATTACAGTTGGCAAATTGTTGCTCGTTCATGACATGTTAAATAACTACTAACAAATTTTGGAGACCAAAGTGTCTGAAATGAAGCTTTGTAACAGCAGCCAGCCACTTAGTGGTTGTAAAACATGATTGAGAAATGAGAATAGCATGGCATATACTAGAAGGATACAAATGAACAGGATTTTATGATTGGTACCTGAATGATGCCTTTAATCCGCCAAACTCCCCTGGTGTAGACAACTATATGTGAATCATCGGGATGCTGCTCAGTAAGCTCCTTTCTTACCTCCTCCTCGGCGACATTGTGGTCATTCGATAGCCTCTCGGCTACTACCTCCCGGCCATTAGGTCCCCTACGGCCAAGGACAGCTCTTGAGTCCCCTAAGTTGGCGACATACAGAATGTTATCAGCAATTGCTCCGACGAGGCAGCATGAGCCAACTGAAGCAATCTGTGGCCGTTTGAGCCATGACCCCTTCACTAGGTGCAAGAACTCCTCTTCTGTAGCATGGAATGCCTTCTGGATTGCGTCTGTGGACATGCCGCCTTGCTCGAACGCAAATTCTGCTCCGATCAGAGCAAAAATACGTTTAGCCATCTTGATGGTTAGCAGATAACTTGATTGAACTAAGACAACAGCCTTAGTCAAAATGACTAAATAACAAAAAATATTCTGATGAATACAGGTTGAATCCTTCGCCAATTGAGGATTTCAGAATAGAAAACATAAGCAAATAATCTAAATGAGTAAATGGCTGATCAAGTATGCAAAATGGACAATCATAATAGGAAACCATCCATGAGAATTGGATCAAACTCAGTGACCTGGTTACTTTGACAAACAAGTGCAAAAACTTCATCGGGGATTTAGTTAAGTAATATAAATTAGCAAACTACTCGAAGTCTAAGCTAAACCTAACAGAAAATCCTTGGTAACATTAAACAAGCAAGCAACCTCATATAGCAACAGATTATGGTTTTACTGAGGCAAGTAAATGGAGTTAATTGAGTGGAGTACTAACTGTGGAGGTGCGGGAAGAGGCGAGAGGAGAGGAAGCGTGAGGCCTCGGGGCCGCCGTGTCCATCGTACACGCCGACGAAGGTGGCCGCCGGCGAGGTCACCACCTGGCCCTGGTCCTCCAGCTTAGCGTTGGCCTGCGCCACGGCGATGGAGTACTCCCCGGACGCGTGCGGCTTCAGGTCCGCGTGCCACAGCAGCCCATCCCCGCCCCCGCCGCGCCCCAGGCACCGCTCTGCAGGCCGCGCCAACCACCGCAGCATCGTAATCCTCTCCTCCTCTCCCTTACGACCCCGAATTGTTCCCCAAGATCGTAGCTTTCTCCTCCCTCACAACTCAAAATTCCTCGCCAAGATCGTAGCTTTCTCCTCCTCCTTCAAAATTTAACGAAATATCTCCACAAGATCGAAGCTTTCCCCTTCCTATCATCCAAACCGCGCGGATTCGCTCGCTTCTTTGGACCAAACAACCCAATTCGCTCGATCAATTCTTGCCTATTGTTAGGCGCTCCAAAGCGAAGCTTCCCCTAATGCTTCTCCTGACCCGGCAGCCGGCAGTTGGGCAAGTTCCATTAAAAGGCAGTGGCGGCCACGGACACGTGGACGGCTGCCGTTGCCGTGGGACGACCGGGAAAAGACCAGTCAACGCATCCGCATCGGGTGAGGACCGGGTCGAGACAGTCGCCGTGGCGTACGGGTTGACCTGCCGCGTCATCACGGGTCAAGCCAAGACACCTACTTTTCTACGCCCGTATAAATACCGTATAAATACGGAGAGAAGTATAGGCGAGAGATGGACACGTACAGAGAGAACTCAGACAAGTATACTAACAGTAGGTGATAGAGATGTCGAATAAATTAATGAATTTTATTGGCAGCTTCTTCAGGATGAGGCGATTCTTCTGATCAGGACAACAGAGCTTTGCTCACGATTTTTTTTAAAAAGATAATTACAAAAATATATAATCGCTAAAAAAAATTATAAAAATGGGTCCCTATCGCCAGTTCAACTGACGAGTTGAACTGACGATAGAGACCCTCAGCCCACCTATCGCCAGTCCAACCACCTATCGTCAATTCAACTGACGACAAGAAACTAAACAGTCTTCCTGTCGCCCATCGCCAGTTCAACTGACAACGGTATGCCATCTATAAAAACCCCAAAAAATCTCTCGAATCCTCATTTTAATTCCAGAAAAAAACAGAAAAGAGGTGGAGAGGAAGAGAAAAAAAGGTAGCGAAGCTCTGCTGGTTCGTCGCGGAGGAGATAGATTGGCAAGGCAGCAAATCCAGTAGGCCGACCATCTTGCAGGTATATTTTTTTGCAACCTTGTACATTATGTCAAATTATGTAGAATAGCGGCATAGAATTAAGTTGAATAGCGACATAGAATTAAGTAGAATAGATAATTGTAGTGAAATTATGTACTACATTATTTTTTTGCAACCATATACATTATGTCAAATTATATAGAATAGCGACATAGAATTAAGTAGAATAGCGACTAGAATTAAGTAGAATAGCAACATAGAATTAAGTAGAATAGTCAGTAGAATCAAGTAGAACAGTGACATAGAATCAAGTAGAATAGCGACTAGAATTAAATAGAATAGCCAGTAGAATAGCGGCATAGTGTAGTTCGTACATAGGAAGACGGCTATTAGAAATATCCCATTTGTGTGTGATAATTATGTTGGTAATATTGAAAATTAAATTTAAAGTAAGAAACTAGTTAGTAAAATAGGAAGAACTTTGTAAAACATGTTTCGTACTCTTTACAATGTATGCACTTAATTTGTAGATATGGCGGACGGAGGCCAGTATGAGCTGCTTGACCCGGTGATTGACATATGTCACCGTAGCCATCTCAGTACCGTGCTCCCCCAAGAGGGCTAAGCGCCGATTGAGCTTGGCATGTTTCGGTTGCGCACACCTATCAGGGCATGGAGGCTACACGCAGCCCGGATTCCGAGGTACGTATAGTTATAACTTTAATACACTCAATCGTGGTATGACTACTTTGCGTGCATTCACGTTTGTTCTTAATCATTTTGATGTAGGTTGAGAGCGACAGGCCTCCTTCCACTAGCGAGGATGGTGGTGGCGACATGGGAGGACGACCAGAACCATGGTGCTGGTCGTACGTCTAGGCGTTTTCCATACGACCGGGCGCTGCTGACGGCGTTGGAGGCTAGAGACGCACACGTTCCACCTTCCGTGCGGGGAGATAGCGCCGACGCCGGGGCGTGACCTTTTCTTTCGGGTTGCCATCGCGCAGCTCCACTGGCGGCGTACGACATCATGGCCACGTGGCGCACGGACCTCCTAGAGAGGTTCCACGATGTGCTGCCGCCGGGCAACAACTACACCGAGTTCAGCAACCCGCATGGGCCGACGTTGAGGTGGATCTACCAATTCTACGTAAGTATTTGAAACTATTGTCATCTCGCTTAAATTCGTATGTGAACCTCGTTGACGTGTACATGTCTTCTTATAGCCTGAGCATATGGCGCCTAACGCAGGGGACGTCGCTGTTAGGAGGCACTTCGAGGCCTACCTGCTATGGTTGTTTGGGTGGGTCATGTTCCTGGGGTCCCATGGCGACAGCGTTGACAAGCACTACGTCCGGTACGCACATGAGGTGGCCAACTTGTCAATTGGAGAGATTCCCTCCTACACTGGTTCGGCCGTCTTGTCTTGCGACGTCTCACAAGCCTTGTCGGCGCGACGCGTACCCGTGCCGGAAAACTCCATTCTCTCCGGATGCCCACTACTTTTGTAGTCATGGTCCTTGGCGCTTCGGATCGAACGACCAAAGTTGGACTTGGGAGCGTACACGGTCAGCTTGTATGCTGCGGGCGACGAGGTGGACCGGCCCACCATGGGCACGGTTTGGTGCCGCCGATGGGTTAGTTTTATGATCATTTATTATTTTTCATATTGTAATCACATATTCGTGTGCTAAGTTTGCGGTGTTCTATTGCATAGGTAACCTTCACGCCGATCACTTCGCAGGGGTCCTACCCGGAGTACGTCGTGATGTTCGATCAGCTGACTGATGATCGCATTATCTGGACACCGTACACTACGGATAGGCTTCAGCAGCGGGCGCCCGACGGACTATCGCTCCTATGCAAGCGAGACTACGAGTACTGGTACACGTGGAGGGCCTTGGTACATGATGTCTTCGTGGAGGAGTACCAGGTGCAGCGGGTCCTCTACCCTTGGGGGGACGCGGGTGCCAGCGCACGTCCACGTGTAAGTTCACATCTTTACTTCTTTCACACAATGTAATTATGTGCTGACCAAATAATTGTGTTGCTGTCCATAGGTACACTAGGAAGGGAGTACGTGGCACGATGTCCTGGTTGGATAGGATCAGGCCTTGGGTTGAGGCTTGGAGTGACGCACACGAGGATCTCATCCAGTGTGGGGATGATCCCTACGACTTCGAGACGTACGCGGATTACATGGATTGGTACGCTAGTCGGACGAGGCTTCGCTGCATCCGGGTCGTGGTCGACCCACCACGACACAAGGCTGCGACGTTCGACACGTACCCTACCCAGTCGGACTCCGCTTTCCACCGCTCCGTACGTATTAAACGGTCCTTAATTCATATTTAACTTGCAAGATTTATGTTTCCAACTTGTTCATTACTTGTGCAGACGGATCTACACCAGGAGATTCTCGAGTTAGCAATCACCGTGCACCATAGGACGCGGGAGGCACGAGAGGGCTCGTGCATCCAGATCGCGACTTGTTGCACGTCGAGGAACTCGGTGGACCGACCAATCTTGAGGGCGAGGGTCGGAGGTGGTTCACGTCCACGGGCTCCTGCCCCGAATGTGGCGGGCGTGTCATTGTGGCACCATGGTGGGAGCACCACTGGGCAGGAGTACGCGGAGTCATCGGGGCATGCCTTCATGCCACCATGTATGACCACCCTGCTTACTTGCGGAATGTAATGCTTGTTTCTTTCGAACCCCAATAGTTACTAACGGCAATCTTCTCTTTCAGACTACTCGTGTTAGTCGGGTAGTCATCCCGCCTAATCCTCTGACATACTCGGACCGTCGCAGGGCGAGGCTAGAGGCGACACGCGGAGTGTGCCCCAAGAGGGGCTGCCAGTAGATATTTGGTCCTCCAAATATCAATCATGCCATGTAAATATTAATTTGTGTACAACTATTATTATGCTAGTCTCGTGTTTCGATATCTCTTTTTTGCTTGCTTGCAAACCGCGACCACGTGTACGATTCTGCATTGGGACACCTCACACCACCCTCTTTCTACGACTTAAGGGTTTAAGGGTTTACGGTTTAGGTTAAGGGTTAAGGGTTTTAGGGGATGTTGGGTGTACTCCTTCATACAATGCATGTTTGTTCAATGCATATAGACGCCTATAGCTTAATGCACGCGACACATCGATGCAACAATCAACTCGATAAAAGGCAACCGTAATGACACGTCCACCATTTAGTTACATGCTTTATGAGATTGAACATAATGGCGCACAGAAGGGGATACTACCAATGTACAAGCTTCTCCGTCGGTGCCTAATGGTAGAAGCTGCCTCGCACTACCCACATAGAGTGTTCTCTGGCGCCTCGGGCGTGGTGGCCGTCGTTGTAATGCGCACATATGCACGACTAGGGTTCGCGCATAGCGGCATGTGGGATCATAGGAGCTTCCTATGTTCACGACCTCCTCGTTGCCCCTCTCGCGCTGCATCTGTTGGCGAAGGTCATCATTTTGCTCGTTGAGATTGTCAATTTGCGCCTTCAACTCAAAGATTCAGTTCCACAATGTATCCACATACATTACAACATGTCATTCATGGGGGAGGATCGATCCAACGGACAAAGTTGCATTTCGCCATCTGCTGCAAGGGACGGTTAGTATGGAGGATGTATTAGCAGTAACATGAACAAAACCATTTACCCTAGAGTGTGGGCATCGAAAGAGACGTCGTCCACCATCGAAAGGGCCGTCCAAAACCTGCACGACAGCGTCCTCGTTGTGTTCGCATTTCGACCATACCGGTTGAGCACGCTTGTTTGCCATCAAGCGGTAGTTAGGGATGAAGTGCTCCCTCCTTTCGAGGGGAAGGTCTTGCTTCGGCGACCCCGGTTGGACTGGTCCCTCAGCGTCTGACATAGTATGTTACTGTACGACGGAGAAGATTTTTCTTCCTACGGTTTCAAGGGTCCAGTGGTCCTATTTTATAGCCCGCGGGGGGAGGCTAACAAAGCGGGTAATGTGTTAACTTACAGATGACAAGACTAGACGGGGCTGCCTGCTTTGCACAGAGATAAGACCAAATAGGACAGCCTTTTGCAGTGACAAGACCACACGCGGCAGCTTTGCGCAGTGACAAAACCAGACGGGGCAGCTTTGCGCAGTGACAAGACCAAAGGAGACAACCTTGCGCAGTGACAAGACCAGACGGGGCAGCTTTGTGCAGTGACAAAACCAGATGTGACAGCCTTACGCAGTAACAAGACCAGACTAGGCAGCTTTGCGCAGTGACAAGACCAGACGAGGCAGCTTTGCGCAGTGACAAGACCAGACGGGGCAGCTTCGCAACATCAAATCTCCTCGTCTTTTCGCATTCGATTCTTCCGTGTTATTCCCAGCATCGTAATATCACTTACCTTTCTACTTACGAATTATTGATACTTCAATCATCCTCACAAAATTCTACAGAAATTCACCGCACTAGAACAACATACGATGATCACAAAATGTTATTACGAGACTAATAGATTTTGTACCGTTCACAATTTATGAAAATCACAAATACGTAAACCGGATTAGGGTTTCAGGCATCTGTAGCCAGTTCAACTGGCGACAGGTGCTTAGCCTGGCGACAGGCGGGACGAGAGTCCCTGTCGTCAGTTCAACTGACGATAGAAATTTTTTTGGGGCTCATTACTGGAAAGGGACTCATTTTTGTAATTTTTTGGGGCGACTATATATTTTTGTAATTATCTTTTAAAAAATATTATTTAAAAAAAAACTCCTTTGCTCACCGAATTCGTCAGGTATTGATGCTGTCTCTGAATTCCATTTCTCCTGAGTCCTGAGAGATGCTTGCAAATAGGAATAGAAACAATGATGCGCTACAGAACAACTTGTAATGTTCAGCTAAATGGGTACTACTACAAGTCTAGAACCATCATCACACACTGCAGATTGCAGAACATGAAGAGCAAAAGTTTCCATGGAACAGTGGCTAGCTTATTGCTTCTTCTCTCATGATATGTACAGCGAGCAACATTCAGTTGCAACAACCAGTAAGTAAGACGGTAGATAAAATGCTATTTTCTGGAGCCGCACACAGTGACACAGTCTCGTCACCTCATTCACTAAGGAAAAACTTAGTACCAGAAGAACAGGTAAGCAGTGACATAGTTAAGGCAAAGATTTGTTCTGTAAAATTGGACTTGGTGTCATTCTCGATTTCTCATTCGTCTGTTGTTAGGAGCAGGCTGGCCCTGCAGTAGGGGCAATCGCTGCGAGACTGCAGCCATCGCTCCAGGCAGGCCGAGTGGAAGACGTGCTTGCAGCGCAGCTGGATGAGCCCATCTGCATCTCCACATCTCTCCAGGCATATAGAACACTCCACTAGAGGTCCTTCACAGGCTGGTTCTTGCAGCTTATGGACGGGTTCGGAACATAGTGTGACAGGCATACACTTGTCTGCGTTGCCGAAAGACTCTGCCAAGCTTTCTTGGACTTTGCAGGCACCAATGGATACGCTGGACTGAAAGCAACTGGTTAGACTACCCAGTATGCTATCTGCAGAGGTGGAGACACCAAGGTCAGCAGGATGAGTTACTCCAGCACAAATGGTTTCTGAGGTTGACGTATTTTGCCTGCAACAATGGGAAAACATGCGCACATTTAGATTGGATATAGCTCAAATTTTGCGCTGGAAGAATGTGCTAAGAGTTGGTGCAGACCTTCTTCCTGACAAGTCCACACTATTAAGCCTCTGAAGAAGCCTTTCCCTAGCCTGTTGAACAGCATCAGGAAGCCGTCCATGATCTGATACACTGCGGTTTAGCCTTGAGCTGGAGCACATACCCCCTATATGTCCTAATATGTTTCCAGCAGATCCCACAAGCTTAGCAGCATCTCTTTGCTTTCCTGGAACAAGTTCCTGACCCAGGTTTTATAAATAACATATGTTAGAAACAATGCATAATTACTAAATAATATCACAACTATCATCATCATAACAGAAAACATGGAAAACAATACTGCACTAATCTCTGCCTTGAAAATGATTTGTTGCATGCTTGTGGAGACAGATCAATGATACATAAGCAATACTGAAATAGTGGCCAACTCATGACATGCAGAGGGGATTCTACGCAAATCAACTGATTTTCCTTATGTTGCTATAGGGGCCAACACTTCATCTCCTAATAATAGAGCTAGGTTCAAAACAATATCTGCTTGGTAATGGGAAACCTCGTCAGTATTTTGGGAGAAAAGGACGGAACAAAAAAATGTTTGGCATAATGACACTCAATAAACAAATGGCGGCTTCCTTCGCAAATAAACACACTAGCAAATTAGCAACCGCACAGACTAGTACTTTCACAAGTTTGCACAATAGTTCAGGCCCGCTTAAAGTTTGGCCCTAATCATTTGAACTAAAGCCTACAACTCATCCGTGCCGCAAATTAGCTGTTCCAGAGAACTATCATTGTCATGCACATATGCTGCCTGCTTGATAATAGTATAATTCTTAGGAAGATACACTTTACAGCACATATTCTGCCTAGTTTGAAAAAGACAACGGAACTAACTTCCTAGTAACAGCTGAATTTCCCAGAGCATTTGCGAACTCTTCAATGTTTCTGAGCAAACAAGACACTGTCCCTTCATTGGACAAATCATATTACTCGTCAACAACCCAAGAACAAGCTAGCTAAATGTAATACAATACAACATTCATATTTACTGATTGATTTTGCGTAGGCCCAACATTTTAATGGTCAGAGATTTAATGAAGGGCACACATATATAAAAGTACAGGTGAATCATTGTTTTACACCTTGGTTCATCTCAACCAATTCGGACTACACTAACTGCAATCTTCTACTTGGGCGTTGGGCCTTCATATTAGTCCCATAAAAGCTCAGGCTTTCCATTACCCAGCAAAGTCTTAACAGTAACAGCAGCCTCAAGACAATCTTCAGTTCTTCACCGGTGACAATACACACCTTGTGCCCGTCGAAAAAAAAACAATACACACCTTGTTCTGGATTAAGTACCAAATTGGAATTGCCATGATCCCCTGCTGTTCCCATCCTAGATAAATCGTTACACCACCCATTTCTCCTGTCAAATCTGCAATATTGTTGCACGTACGCATCACCTATGCACCCCCAACTCATCGTCTAAACTCTCCATTCGCTGTGTCCAAATCGTAACCTTCGGACTCACCACGTCCCCAGCGATTTGCCATAACTCGAAAACACACCATGTTTCCAACTACGCTGAAGCTAATTAAAATCAAGAGAACACTGGAACCCTCCATTCCTTCTGTTAAAAAGGGCAAAACTGCGCAACTTTATCCAAGAAACTGCAGGAAAATAAAGAACAAGAAACGGTATATAGTAGCTTGCGCCTTGCGACCTAACCGGCTTGTGGTGGGAGAGGGAGCTGCGCCGGCGGCCGGGGGCGTCGCGGCGGGAGCGGCAGAGGGCGTCGGGGGGCTCCGGCTCCGGCTCCCGCTCCGGCGGCGCCAGCGAGGGCGGCGCTGGAAGTAGAGGAGCTTGGAGGCGATCGGCATGCAAGAAGGGAGGAGAGGAGATGTGGCAACCTCTTGCAGGCTTCACCTGTGTCTGGCTCTGCCCCTTCCTCTCCCTCTTATAGTGCCTTTATTTCTGCGCTTCTCTTCTCTTTTGTGCCCTTTGCGAGTTGCTCGTGCCATTCTTGTTGGATTCTTTTACACCTTAAAAAGAACAAGAAGAGAACCCGCGCGAATCTACTCTTGCATATATATTAGATTAAAGACAGTAAATGATATTGTTCTAATCCATGAAAAAAAGATGGTACTGTGGTTGTTTGTAAATTACGCATAACATGATCAAATTTATGTAATCTACTATGTAAACTAAACAGAAGAAGTGATTAAAATAAACGAAGAACTTGGGTAGAACATTAGAGAATCTAGAAATTGTAGTCACAAGCTTAGAAGTAATGTGCTACTTGTAGGTTGCTCACAGCTTATAAGTATCGAAGCATCGTATATTTCTTTACTTCAGATACTACAATAAATTAGGAATTAAGAGCTCTTCTCGGGATAGTAGTATGTAATCTTACATGTTAGTATTGACAATATGGTCTTACATGTTATGATCCGCTCTATTTTGGTGTATAATGGTAGTAGCCTAGGAATAGCAAAATATAACACCAATATACATAATGAGCAAGCATGATAGTGCAGTCCTTGGTTATCACATATTAAGAGAAAATTGCATTGTAGGGCCCTGAACTTGCCATGTTATGTCACTTAACTCTCCGAACTTGCATTTTACTTTCTCAGCGCCCTAAACTTGCAAGGTTGTACCACTTAGCTTCCTGAACTGCATGTTACTTTCTCAACACCCTAAGCTTACGAGGTTGTACCACTTAGCTCCCTGAACTTGTGTTGAAGCGAAGTTCGTCGGATGCGATGCCAACGACTTCGTCCCCTTCGAGTCCGATTGTAAGGATCCGGGATTAACTCTTCCAAATCCTCTTTGTATTCGACACTAGTCCCGTGATCAGTAGTTAGTGTATACAGTTAAAAAATGATAAAAGTCCGGTTTACTCACGAACTATCAGAAAAGTCTGGTTTACCCCCTGAACTACAAAACCGGTTATTTAACCCCCTGAATTTGTCAAATCCGGTCATTTAACCCCCGTAGCGGTTTGGGCGGTGGTTTTGCTAATGTGGCGATGGTTTTTCTTGTTGGGAGAGAAAAGCGAAAAAAGACCACCATCGTTTGCTTTCTTTATTTTCCACCTTCTCTCCAGAGCTTGCTAGCCTGACATTGCATTTCTTCTTCTCTCCAATGCTCCTTCCTCCATGGCGCCACCAAACCGGCGCCCAAATCTTCCGTCCATGGACCGCGCCTCCGCTCCCTCCTCACCTCACCTCCTTACCTTTTCCCAAGTCCCACCTCCTCTTTCACCTCACACGCAATTCGTGCACTGTACTGTCTTGGCGTCGTGCCGACTACTAACTTCCTCGAGAATTCCCCAACCCATGACGAGGCGGTGCATGCGCCGAGGCGGCGGCGGAGAGGAGGAGGAGGACCGATTCTACGGTGCCCAAGACGCGGTGCTCTCCTCGACCCGGCTCGGCCAATGCCTCCTCCCATGACAGCGGTGGCGGCAGCACCCCACTCCCGTGTGGTGGCGCGTCGTGCTTCCTCTCCCCAACCGCCGCGTCCGTCTCCCGGCGCTCCACGACCCCGCCCTCCTCGCCACCTCCACCCTCGGGGGACGTCTCCCACCACTCGTCTGGTGCGGTAAAGGTTATATTTTGAGTCAGCCGGCGGAGAAGATTGGATAATGGTGGCGGATTGTCGCCGTTGAGGCTACTCTGAGGTCGTCGTTGTTTAGGTGTTTTTGTGATTTGGGCTTCTCGTTGAATCTTGTCTGCTTTGTTTGTGAGATTCCTTGTCGAATTGTGGTGAATCTTATGCATTTGTTTGTGAGATTCCTTGCCGAGGTAGCAGGAGATCCTCAGTCCTGGCTGCCGTCGGCAATTGTGGTGAATCTTATGCATTTGTTTGTGAGATTCCTTGTCTAGGTAGCCAAGAGATCCCCGATCGTATGCTGCCGTAAGCGAGGCGCCGGCGTCGAACACCTTGTGCACGCAGCAGCGGGGGCAAGCAGCCTTGATCGATGTCTGATCCATGGCGGTGAGCTCGTCCGCCAGCCAGCGTAGATCGGCGAGCAGCGGCCTCGGCGGCGATGCCACGATCTCCTCTCATCCCCTGATGTACACGGAGGAAGAAGCAAAATGGGGCCCACGAGTCGAGAGAGGAGGAGGAGAAAAGTTGGGTGCGCCCGTCATATCTTTGAGTTGGCGGAATTTGGCCACGTCAAGCAAAACCACCGCTCAAAACTTCTGAGGGTTAAATGACCGGTTTGACAAATTCAGGAGGTTAAATAACCGGTTTTGTAGTTCAGGGGGGTAAACCAGACTTTTCTGATAGTTCAGGGGAGTAAACCGGACTTTTTCCTTTATTGAATAATAAACAGAGTTTTATTACCAGAAAGGCTTACGAGCTAACAATGATGAACACAGCGGAAAACGAAGAAAAAGTAGTCGGCCCAGCTAATCTACCATAAGCAATCGACTGGGGTAACGGCCTAGTCGTCGAGATCTTCAGCAGTTGTGAAGTCCTTCTCTTCTGATCAACATTTTATTAAGTAAGGTGAGTACAAATAAATGTACTCCGCAAGTTACACCCAATAACAGATTATAATGCATGAGGGTATAACAAAGGATGGCTTATAGGGTTTATTTTGCATAAAGCGATGTTTTCTTTAAATACTTGTACTAAGTTCCAATGCAAATATTCTATAACTAAAATTCATTTTCTAAAATTCTCATTTTTATAGTCAGATAATATTCACACAAAAATGGTGAAGGATACCCTCCTATCACATGGCTACCCGCCCTATTTCCTATTTGGATAAATCATTTTATGAAGTCTTTTGAAAACAAAATCAAAATATAACTTTGAGTGGCTTTGCTAGCATGTCCTTGACCGTGGACACGGCTATTCGAATAGTTTTACACTCTGCAAAGGTTGTACAGCTTTACCCACAAGACATGACTTCTCTAGTTTGTTTGGCATCCGTTGATACCACCGCTCACTTCCTTAGGTAAGTAGTTTAGAGCACGTGACAAGGCCTTTACAATGTGCCATTCCACCGTAGTCCCGCCTCACTATGGTTTCGCCTCCTTTGGATTGAACCATCCGCTGGATCAAACCCCCTCTTGCGCCATGTGGGAATATATAAAAGTAGGTCATAATGACACCCACGCAACCGAATGGCACAACCACGGTGAAACGTTACAAATTAGTTAGCTAAGTCCTACCCACTTCAAACTTGTGGTAGTATGATGGGGCGCAGCAAGATGCGGCTCGAAGACTGGTGCTTAACTGACTTGGGCGACTTTCCAACAAAACCCATAGGCCTCAACCATACCCGATTGAGCCCGTGCATAAACCTATACCCACCAAACATCCATTTCGCCCAAGTCTAAACCAATTTTCATTTTGTTTTGCTTTTCAAAAATCATTTGCCAAAGTCCTCTATTAAAACAATACCATACACTACTGCAGGAAGCCACATCACAGACGGTTCGGAACCGTCATCACAGACGGTTTCCGAACCGTCTATGTTTGTTGATGCGTGATAACGAGCCATTATCACGACGGTAAAAACACGCTGTGATACACAATATCATAGACGGTTTTACTAAAAAACCGTCTGTGAAGGCTAGTATCACAGACAGTTTGGATTAAAAACCGTCTGTGATTTGTGACTATCACAGACGGTTCTAAAAGAAAACCCGTCTGTGATTTGTGAATATCACAGACGGTTCTAAAGAAAAACCGTCTGTGATTTGTCAATATCACAGACGGCTTTTGTTGAGAATAGTTTGTGATATTCACAAATCACAGACGGTTTGTTTTTATAACCGTCTGTGATACTTCCTTCACAGACGGTTTTAACAAAAAACCATCTGTGATAGCTCATACCCCCCCACAATATTCTTTGTTTTTACGGCTAGCCTCGGGAATTGCTAGCCGTGCCCTCTGAAAACAAGCATGCACAAAAAAGATTCAAGCAGATTCAAGCATGCACAAAAGCAGATTCATCGAGATAATCAATTGTTGACAACTCAAAGTGATCATTACTCAAAATAAATTACAAAAGATCGCATTTGTTCAAGTATTGTCGCTATAGTTACAAGCGGATTACAATTGTTTACGTTGAGAGGTGTCGGCGGGGTGATGCTCTCGGTTGGCGGCAAGTGAAACTCTCCTTTGTCGTTAATGATTTACGTGTTGATAAAGGTCTGAGCTTCCTCGAATGTCCTTGATCTCTTCATGCAATGAGTGAATCACATTGTAAATCCAAGACACATCGCTACCAAGAGTAAAGTGGTAAGCTATATATATTTAAATTTATAATTAGGAAATAATTATTTTGAGATTGACAAACCTCAAGATCTTTCTTCCTAGCTCTAAGGATTAGCTGCATATGATAGCAGACGTAGATTGCACATAACTCATCATCTTTTTCTTTGGCGGCATTGCAAAAATAGAATTACATATATAGGTATAGTCGGTTAGAGACGCGCGTTATTATGAAGTATGATATAGGATTATCGTGTTGTAGCGCGTCTGGGAAAATCCATCTGTGTGTTAGTTAGGCGCTTTTCCATTGTATATTCCTTTGTTGGCAACATAATTGATGAGCGACCTACATGATTGAAAAAGTTATCCTCGGCCATTTCAAGCGAATGAAAACTACAATAGAGTTATGTAAAGAGGAAATGAGCATACCTCTCAGTATTCCTCTTAGAATCTTTGAAGTCGTGCTTGTTGCGGTTTAGGGAATCAAGGTATATCACATGGTTCCTCTTGGGTATAATAACTAAAAGGATCGATGGTACCTACTCATGTATGTCGCTATAGTCATTAAACCTAAGTTAGTCTTTGCGTATAAAGTACAAATAAAATTTGTATAGCAAGTAGTGACACTTACCCACGGTTGTAGGGCACCACTATGTACTTCATGTTCATCTGTAGAAGCAATGACCTCGTTATGTATTTCTCGACGAAGGGCGAGTCTTCTTGGATGGTTTGCAGCGATACCACGTGTGGGTCGAGAAACCCACGGTTCTTTCCATTCCCGGACATTTTGCGGCATGTATCTATACATAAGCAATGAGTTGTGATATTTATCGGTATTACATGAATGTAGAACTAGATTATGCGCGCTTACGGTGTCCAACATCGTAGAAGCGAGGCGTCGAGGCCAGCGAGGTTGAATAGGTCATATAGGTCGTTGAAGCCCGACGAAGTACCTCGTCTGTTGAAGAAATGCTTGTCCTCGTGTCGGCGGTGATTCGATGTCGCACCCTTCTTTTGGGTCTTGTCCAAGTACCGGGCATGCAAAGCGACAAGCATATCAACGTGCATTATCTGCGTCGAGCACTGCGGTTTTCCGATGATGTAGTTCTCGGGTATCGCGGACTTCCCGGACTTGAGAGGCGCCTTAACGTTCGTTGATTTCGATTTGGCCTTAGCGATTGGCAGCGTCTTTTTGTGAGACGACTCGGGAACCGATACGTCGGCACGCTTTTGCTGTTCCTTCGGCGTCTTCTCCACGGGAATCGAAGAGGTGGCCATCTGAGACGAAACATGAGGTGGAGTCATCAAGGGTCCCGTTGGAGAGGAATGGTTGTGTCTAGATCGCGGCACTACTGGGTCCAGGGCGATGTTGTTCTTGGGCCACTGGATAAAAGAGAGGACGGCATCCCCTAGTATTATGATCTCTTCGTTAGGGCGAATCTTCAGCGGGATGGCTCGGAAATTGACATGTACCATATCCACCTGGACCTTGGCGTAACCTGCGCCCGGTGGGCGGCACCGTCTTTGCCTTGCCCTTCCTCGTATGGATACACCATCCCTACTGCGACCTCAATACAAAGGGACCCATCCATCCTCACTTGGAGCTTGCGGTGTCGGCTCCTATAAAACGATCGCAATTAGCTAAGGCGTCCTATAGGTCTATCTTTGGTGCATTCCATAGATGTACGTTACCTTGATGTCGTCTATCGGTGATCGGATGTCGTCTATCGGTACTCGGACGTCGTCATGTTCGAATTATCTTGTGACGCGACGCCTACTCCGACGTCAAGGAGGCGCCTCCCGAATTAATTCGAGGCGGCTTGCGGCAGATTGGCTCGAGTACTATCTCCGATTGACTATGCAATTCGCTATCTTTTCTTCAAATTTGTTAGTAATCATCTGTACCAACCGGTTCGTGCGTGCGGCCTTGGATCTCTTCCTACTCCTATCGTGCGATGAGTCGTCCGCGAATCCATGACTCAAAATGCGTTAACCCCAAGGTCTCGCGTGCGACCGGGTACTCCTTGTTTCCCAAAGTGCATGGAAGGAGCCTTGGGAAGCTTGGGCGATCAAGTCACTGCTTGCAAGAGGTCATCATGTTATTATAGACACTATGAAGTTATGGACTTATTAACTAGGTAGTTCGACATATTTACAGACGTTGGGACACTTCTGATCTGCGGGTTTGTGAAAGAGATCTTTGCCGAAGACGAGACTTTTGCCCTCGCTTTTAACCGGCTTAGGGAGCAGATGCGTGACATCGAAACGGGTTCTGCTCCTCCGCCGCCCATTCCTCGTATTTACCGCGTACCAGGTCTGCCGAGTCTGTCTTGGTGAGTGTTTAGATGTCAGGAGAGCTTTGTGCGCGCACTTTGCTCCTTAAATTCAGCCGTCGTTTTCATATCCACAAAGGTGTCCCATGCTTCCCGTCAAGAATCTATCTTTGCGAAGGCGTCGACCCGTGTTCACGTGCCGTGACAAGAATGCTCTTGAAGGTCCTCCACGATTTATCCATCGTGAGCATCGCCGTCCATCGCCGCGCGTGCCGCGTCGCTACGGAATAGTGAACTTCTCGAAAGTTACATCCACAAGACGCCTTTCGCTTCTTCGTCGAGTCCTTCCACCTTGGTGTGGTGATGGGGACCCGTTCCTTCAAGTATCCCGAGACGGTCCGGAATCTCGTCGGCGATCTCTTGGGACTCGGAGGGACCCCAAAGTCACCGACCTCCGTGATGACCGGTCGGCCCAAAGGCATTTTCGATTGTCCTCTGCCATCTCGCTTAGTGTCATTATCGTCGGCGGTGGCGGCGACCTCGTCGGCGCCTCTTCCATCGATGGGCGGTGTTGGTGGCCTCGTCGGCGCCTCTTCCATCTGCTGGCGTCGGTGGCGGCAGGCGAAAACAGTGCCTCTGCCATCTCGCTTACTTGCTCTCGGGAAGAAATCTGAGAGGTTGACTATAGAGATCAAGATGGCAAATGAAAAGTTGAATGAGCTCATACAGACTACTAACATTCCAGCATAAATATGAAACAATTAATCTCAGGAAGAAGTACAGAGGTTGACTATAGAGATCAAGATGACAAATGAAAAGTTGAATGAGCTCATACAGACTACTAACATTCCTAACACTCCTTAATCCACGAGCTTCTATTCTAACACTTCTAACACTCCTTAATCCACCAGCTTCTCTTGTGATCTTTGTATAGATAGAAACTAGTGATATAAATCTTTTGCCCGAGCCTATCTTTGCAGAGCCTACTTCATCGAGCTCGACACCTTTGGAGTGTACCATTTGCGTTGTCTTAGTGGAGGATTGGCACGAAGCAAAGGTACACTCAAGTGTGTCAGATCAACGAAGAAAATACTAAGCAAAGATTTAATGCTTCATATCTGAAGACTAGCCTTTAATGAAGACATAGAACTAGAATCAAGTAAAATGATCGACGAAGGAAATGCTAAGCAAAGGTTTAATCCCAACATAGAAACAAAATAGAATCAAGTAAAACTTTCTTTTTGGATTGTTGTAAAAAATCTGAGTTTAGCAAAATTTCAGAATTAATCCCAACAAAATTAATTAGCATTAAAGCATAATTCCTAAAGAATTTAACACTCCTTAATCCACTAGCTTCTCTAAGGAAATGCAAAGGAATCACAGACGGTTCTTAATAAGAACCATCTGGATTAAACTCTTAGCCAATAAAAGGTCTAGAGATTAACAGTGCACAGACACTATTCCAACATATTGATTGATGATATTATGTAGAGTAGCTAAAGAACAAGTCTTTGCCATCTCAATCCTATTGTCTATACTCTTCATGAAATGAATATGATAATATAAATTCAAACTATGAGCTCTAAACAATACTTTGCTTAACTGTCAAATGATCTCAATTGTTAGCAACAGATTAAACTTCGATCAAGCAGAGGTTGATTATAGAGATCAAGATGGCAAATGAAAAGTTGAATGAGCTTATCTGAGACTACTAGAAGAATCACAAACTAGTCAATACAATCGATCAATTTGCAATAGAACTATGAGCTCAACTGAAAGTAACCAATTAACAATACATCATATTGACATAGTAAGTAATACAATAGAGCTCAAGTATGAACTATCACATTCAATCTCGATTATAAGACGAGTTCATCACGAGCATGTCAACAAAGCCCACTAATCAATTTGCAATATCTTGATTATTAGATTCAAATCGAACTAATACAGATCAAGGTATGAACTATACATTGCAAATATATATATATATATATATATATATATATATATATATATATATATATATATATATATATATATATATATATATATATATATATATATATATATATATATATATATGCAAAGATCAACCGAATCGCCACGGAGGAGCAATACTCATAGAGAGGATGCCGCACAAGAACTCACGGTGCATGAGACACTATTCCAACATATTGATTGATGATATTATGTGCTCTCGGAAGGAGAGTAGCTAAAGAACAAGTCTTTGCCATCTCAATCCTATTGTCTATACTCTTCATTAAATGAATATGATAATATAAATTCAAACTATGAGCTCTAAACAATACTTTGCTAAGCATCAAATGATCTCAAGCATTACTAAAACATATTAAACTTCGATCAAAGCAGAGGTTGACTCGAGAGATCAAGATGGCAAATGAAAAGTTGAATGAGCCCATCTGAGACTACTAGAAGAATCACAAACTAGTCAATACAAGCGATCAATTTGCAATAGAACTATGAGCTCAACAAAAGTAACCAATTAACGAAAGACATCATATTGACGAGTAAGTAATACAATAGAGCTCAAGTATGAACTAACTATCACATTCAATCTCGATTATAAGGCGAGTTCATCACGAGCATGTCAACAAAGCCCAGATCAATTTACAATGAGAACTATGAGCTCAGCCGAAAGTAACCAATTAACGATTACATATTAGCGATAGTAAGTAATACAATAGAGCTCAAGTATGAACTAACTATCAAATTCAATCTCGATTATAAAGACGAGTTCATCACGAGCATGTCAACAAAGCCCATTGATCAATTTGCAACTAGCACTGTAAATATATATATGCAAAGATCAACCGAATCGCCACAGAGGAGCAATACTCACGAGAGGATGCCGCACAAGAACTCACGGTGCAAGGAGGAGGCTAGTCAGGGGAGGAGGCCGATCTGGGAGGAGGGAGGTGGGGAGGAGGTCGACACGGGAGGAGGGCGGCGCGGGAGAAGGCCGGTCTGAGAGGAGGAGGCCGACACGGGAGGAGGACGGCGGCGTCGAGGTCGGGCGCCGCCAATGTCGAGGCTGGCACCGAGGTCGGCGGCGTCGGGAGGCTTCTGGCCGGGAGGTGAACGAGGCACCGAGGGGGCGGCGCACCGAGGTCGGCGCCGAGGTCGGGGCGCCGAGTCGGGCGCCAATGTCGGGCGGCAGCGCCAAGGTCGTGGTCGGCGGTGAGCAGGCGAGCCCTAAACCCTAGAGGAGGCGAGCAGCGAGAGCCTAAGGGGCGCGGGAGAGGAAGTGACAAGTGAGAGGAAAACCCTAGCGTTTCCCGCCTTATAAAAAGTATATCACAGACGGTTGTATTATAAAACCGTCTGTGATAGCCTGACAAAACCTGATGACAAGGTGTGATATCCTGAGAAAACATAGTGAACCTGGTGATCCCAAGTATGATGACAATCATGACAAGTCCATATGAATTCGAACCTGGTGACAAGTATGATGACAAGTTCATAACACATTTGACTTCAAAATTTCATATCTAATTCAACTCAACTCCAATTCAAGTGAAACCAATTTTGGTACTCCACATTACAATGTACGTCCACATTGACATCAATATCAAATATGACAAGTCCATAACAAGTTCATAACATATTTGACTTCAAAAATTCATACCTAATTCAACTCAACTCCAATTCAAGTGAAACCAATTTTGGTACTCCACATTACAATGTACGTCCACATTGACATCAATATCAAATATGACAAGTCCATATCAAATATGACAAGTCCATAAAAAGTTCATAACATATTTGACTTCAAAATTTCATATCTAATTCAACTCAACTCTAATTCAAGTGAAACCAATTTTGATACTCCACATTACATTGTACGTCCATATTGACATCAATATCAAATATGACAAGTCCATAACAAGTTCATAACATATTTGACTTTAAAATTTCATATCTAATTCAACTCAACTCCAAATCAAGTGAAACCAATTTTGATACTCCACATTACAATGTACGTCCACATTGACATCAATATCAAATATGACAAGTCCATAACACATTTGACTTCAAAATTTCATATCTAATTCAACTCAACTCCAAATCAAGTGATACCAATTTTGATACTCCACATTACAATGTACGTCCACATTGACATCAATATCAAATATGACAAGTCCATAACACATCAACACATGACAATTTCACGTTGACATCAAAATATATGAGAGATTACAAGTCCATAACACATGATGTTATGGAATAAATTAATTACATTGGAGTAAATTCTTAATTAAAATATAGGCCTTCGTGATGATCGACGCGCATATAGCTAGCTTCCTCACTGGGTTCTTCCTCGAGCCTAATGCCGTTTCCAAAAGGAGGCAACTCGTAAAATTGATTGTATTCTTCCTCGTCCACTACATTCTCAACTCCGACAATCCTCCTTTTTCCATGAAGAACTACGTGGCGCTTTTTATTTGCCGGGTTGGTTACATAGAAGACTTGAACAACTTGGTTGCTTGATGACGAATGGTTCGTCTTTGTATCCGACACGTTCGAGGTCCACGGTAGTGACACCGTACTTGTCGACCTTCACCTGTGGGAGATGGACCCAATGGCACCAAAATAGGGGGATCTTGAAAAGCACGTAGTCGAGCTCCCATATCTCCTCTATTTGCCCATAGTAGGAGCTACTCATCCCATCGGTACTGAATGCATCTATGCGGACACCACTATTCTAGACTGTGCTCTTCCTATCCTGAGCTGCTGTATAAAATGTGTACCCATTTATGTCGTATCCTTGCCATGCGACAATTGTAAATTGTGGCCCTCGTGCCAACCATAGCAGCGTATCATCACTTGATGACCTCCCAGTGATTCGCACCTTTAACCCTTCGTTGAGCAAGCGGTTGTGCTCTCTCGTGATCCAAACCTCCGGCCGGTCTCGATTACATTGGCGCACCATGTCTTTGTGCTCGTCGATGTACAGGGGACACTTGGGTCATGTGTTGCAAGACCGTGAAATAGGCTTGGCGTATGTATCCAGATCGGGGAGTGATTGATTTCCTTAGATGGTCCCGATACCATCCGTCTCCCCTCATGGCGAGATAGAGGCCTCGGCTGCGCGAGCATCTAGTCCTTAGGGATCAATGATCTTCTGAGCAATTGAGTTAAAAAAATAACATAGCCTCAAGATTGCCACTCGGACCTTGTTCGGCAAGATACTTCTAATTACAGCAGGAAGTATTTGTGTCATCGACACATGACAATCATGAGACTTCATACCAATTAATTTCAAATCTTGCATAGAAACAAGGTTCTTAATGTTAGCGAGAGTAACGGATGGGACTTTCACTCCATGCAAGCTCAGCGCGATTCATTTCTCTCGGCCTTGGGCCGAGTGTAGCAAAAGTTGGGGAAGGTACGTTAAATCTGTATCGGTCTCTTCGGTGCTAACTCGGTCCTTATGTTCATATCAACCAAGTCACGCGTGCGTTAACACCATCATTTGTTTTGCCACTAATGTTGATGAAGAGACCAATCAAGCTATCACATACATTCTTCTCTCGTGCATGACATCGATCGATGGCGAACTTCTAAGTGCTCCCAATAAGGCAAGTCCCAAAAATTGACCGCTTCTTCCGGATGTTCTTCTCACGGGTTCTTAATTTACGTCCTTCCCAAGCACAACATCGATATCCTTAACCATATCATAAACCTCTTTCCTCTAAAAGCCCTTGGAGTGAATCGTTCTCCTTATTTCCGTGAATTATTTTTTCATCTTGCGGTATGGGAAGGAACCTACGGTGGCGCATATACGATTTCTTGCGAGTTGTTCACCATACACTCTCTGTAGCATCTAAGCGGTGCGGACATGCTTTGGCTCCTTTGTCTTGAAGCTTGACGAGGTTACCAAGGCGGAAAATCATTGATGGTGTAGAACAACATGGCGCGTAAAGTGAAGTTCTCTCGTTTATGCGCATCTCATACACTGCACCCTTCGTTCCACAGTGTCACAAGATCTTCCAACAATGGTGCTAGGTACACATCAATATCATTCCCGAGTTGCTTGACCTGGATAAGTAGTGACATCAAAATGTACTCCGCTTCATACACGACCAAGGAGGAAGGTTGTACACACATAGATTCACGGGCGAGTGCTATGTCGGTTGCTCATGTTCTTGAAAGGATTCATTCCATCCATACTCAACCCTAACCTTATGTTCCTCGGTTCCTTTTGAACTCTTGACTCGATCGAAGTTTCTCCTTTGGGCAAAATCGGCGAGGTGTCTTAGCTTTCCATCTCTCTTCGCTCCTCGAGTGCCAACACGACAATCTTGCCTCCTTTGGGTTCGCAAATAAGCGCTTCAAGCGTGGGATCACGGCGAGATACCACAACATTTTAGCGAGAGGTCCTTGCTTCACCTTAGCGATGTTCGGCGCTTGTATCGGGATGCTTTGCACAGGACATACATGCATGTCTGCATACTCTTTCTGATAGAGGATACAATCGTTTGGATATGCATGTATTCTTTCTACTTCCATTCCCAATGGACAAATAACCTTCTTTGCTTGATAGGTGGTCTTTGGGCAACACGTTTCCCTCCGGAAGGATGTCCGCTAGGAGACCTAACAACGCCATGAAACTCTTATCGGACCAACCATTGCTTGCCTTCAATTTCAGCGGTTCAAGCACGGTTGACAACCTTGTATATTCGGCTTGCAACCAGGGAACAAAGGTCTCACCGAGTCCTCTCTTAAGCCCTCGAATTTACAAAACTCTCTCATTGTAGTTCTCTTACGCATCCGTAGCATCGATCCAGTTGTCATTGTCTTGCCTATCCTCATCAAAAGCACGATCCACATCCGGAAATCGTTGACTTTCTCGGCGATGTCATCATTATTAACCACGGTATAATCTGCTCTTCACCGTGGTGGTCCAACATGTATACCCTTTTTGAAACCCTTGAATCAAGTGCGCTTCGATCTGCGCGCGTTGTTAAACATCTTGATTACATAATCAATGCATGGACGATTACATAAAATTTATCCCTTCTTCAACATATCACCTTTCGTGGCTCTTCTAAAAGCAACCACGCCATTAATGTACTCTTGACTCACACGGTTCACATCGTACATCCAGTTTGATCCATCTACACTACGCATGTAACAAATTAGTGTCAAATTGATTAGCGATTAATTTATAGCAAACATAAAGGGTTATAGATCGTTACCCTTGGAGCTCACGAAGAAAATCGATTCCTCTCCTTTCCTTCTCCTCTCTAAGGTGGCGCAATGGGGAGGAGGCGGGTGTTGGGCGCTAGGGGCGGGGTCAACCTTCTCCTCTCTAAGTAGCACAACGGATAATTATTGATTATCTGCATGATTGTTGATTAGATACGAGACAAAAGACAAGAGGAGATCCTAATAACTAGCAAGTTGGTCAGCGCGATTCTTGTATCCGTTTGATATAATTGAAACAATAAACCAACGTGATAGAGGAAATATAAAATAGATCATTGCACATGTGACTTTCACCTCTTTATGCGTACTTACTCGTTTTTGTCTCATCGTTGCACAAAGGAATTACACAGTTAAAGGCTACATGTTTTGCTTTTCATTTTCTGGAATTTATATCATAGTTTTGGTTCAATAACATCCAATGGCTGCTATAATTTAGGTTTAATTAATTAGGGTCCATCAAATTGAGTGCTAGATGTTTTGCCTTTTTCTAAGAATTTATAGCTTCTGTGAGAAGTAATAATTGAAACTTAAACCCTATGCCTTCGATTAAGGAATACAAAACATTAGGGTCCATGTACACATAGTAGCAAAATAAGGGAAAATCATTAATCAATAGAGAGGATAAAAGATAATAAGTATTAAACTCCACTGTTTAATTAGGGGAGGAGCCACGAAGTTGGATGAGCTAGAGGCGGGAAGTGGCGCTGGGGAGGCGGCGATGAGATAGATCGATCTAATTAAGTGCAGAGCCAGCGGGGTTGCTCAAAGCGGTCGAGGCGATGGCGAGGCGAGCAGCGGTCTTGATAGTGAACCTGTGGCGAGAGGATGTGTCGGGCTCAATTTATATGGGCGGGGTTATCACGAGCGGTTCTTAATTAGAACGATGCAGTGATCATCGATTATCACGAGCGGTTCTAATCTGAACCGTCGTGTACTATCCTGAGCGATTTTTAATAATAACCGTCGTGATTTGCTGATATCACGAGCGGTTATTATAGAGAACCGTCTATGATAGTACGAAGGTTCTAAACTAAAACCGTGCGTGATTAGGCGATATCACAGAGCGGTTTGTGAATAGAAGCGTGCGTGTACTATCACTGAGCGGTTCTATTAACAAACCGTGCGTGATAGATGACTATCACGAGCGGTTCTAAAAATACCGTGCAGTGATAGTCCGCGCCACCACGCAGTCGGACAGACCCAACACGAGCGGTTCTAAAGGCGATGCGTGATGGGGCATCTACTATAACTTTGTTTTGTAGTAGTGATAGACTCAATTAAATCATGTTTGAACATTTGACTAAATTCCCTAAATTTAATATTTTTGGTCTAAGCATGACTAAGCATAAAGTTTTTCAATCAAGAGCATCTTGTTAACAGTATTGTATTAACAAGAGTTTTATCTAGGGCAATAAGGTATGTGGATTAATGTTCAAGAATTGTCAACTTCAAAGTCAGTAGGTCAACCTCCAATATTGTATTCCTATAATGCAACTTCCAGTAATCTAATATCCATAAATCATTTATCTCTATAATCCGACATTGACCATCCATTCTCCAACAATATTCTATCTCTACAATCCAACATCTGATAATAATATATCTCTATTATCCAACAATCATGTGTACCTATTATCCAATAGCTATGTAAGGCTATAATCCACTAATCATGTAATCCAATAGTCCAATATTCAACAACAATCTACTCCTATAATCCCCCATTAATATATTCCGATAATCCAATGTAACCAATTCTTCCCACTAATTTCATAAGGTTTTAATTGTACTGCTTGATTCAACTAATCCACTAATAATTAACATCATGATTTGTTAATCCTATAACCCAATCATCATGTATTCATATACTCCAATATCCAATAATCATATGATTCTATAATCCAATATTCATCCATAATGTATATCTACAATCCCATGTTCATCAATTATGTAATCCTATAAATCCATCTCCGACAACCCGAAGCCTAATATTAATATATTTCTATAATTCAATCTCAACAATAATCAATTTCTATAATCTAATATCCAACAATCGTGTATTTCTATAATCCGCATCTGTCAATAGTATATAATCAATAATTACCTATTTCTATAATTCAACATTCATTAATCTGATATCTATCAACAAACTTCCTTTATTATCAAACATCTATCAACAATCTACTTTATTATCCAAACTCCATCAAATTCTAACTCCAGATTATATTTGCGTTCGGAAAGATTCTCCATACCACATCTCTTGACAATTATTGGACATACAAGGGAATTGGGAATAACTATAAATCTTAAAACAAGAATTTAAATTACTTAAATATAAATACGCATGCATTAATAATTTAAAACAAAATTTAAATAATATAAACTACTGGGATTCAAATATGATCAAAGGATGTAACTTGCCTTGCTCACATGCTTGAGGATCTAATTCTTCAAAAAGATTAGTTTCCCTAGAGGCGTCAAAATCTACTCGCGAAAAGGAGCCAAATTCAAATAATATTCAAATAGATTCAAATGAACTCCAAATTGAAAAGATTATAGTATAGATAGGTAGATCTTGATTTTATACAAATTTAGAGACAAAGATCAACTCATTTGGAGTTTCCTAGCAAAAGTTATTAATGTTCTAAGTTGGTTCGGCCAAGAAATTCGAATTAAATTGGAAAATACATTTCCTAACAAAGAAAACTGTAACACCCCAGGCCTACAAGGGCACAGGCATACTAATCTAACAGATTATCAAAATTAAAATGGAAGACAAAATAAATCCTAAATTTGTGAGAACCTCCCCGTCTGATGGCTATCTGGGAGGTTCCAACAACAAAAAACATCAAGATAATAAGGAATTCAACAGTTTTGAGAATCCTCACGGGAGTATAAAGCGATCTCAAGCAACCATATCAAAGAATGAACTAAGTTCACACTCAAGATTATAACCAATCTTAAAGGAGAAGGGTTTTCGGTCACAACCAACCGGCATTATTACAGGTTCATCAATATTGAATGATTAAATCAAACTAAAATGAAATCTGAACTTATATAAAGTCTTTGTGAAAGGGTAGTGTGTGTCTTTCCTCCCATGGAGCCAACCTCAAGGATCACCTAAAACAACAACAACGCAAGAGTGAGTCGAGACTCGGCAAGTGCAAAGTAATAAAAATACAAACAACAATCCATGGATAAGCCAACATCATCGGAGAATATGAATGAATTGCGTAACAAGTATTTGAATAAATGCAATGAATGAATTGGATGGAAGGAAGGACTACACACATGCATATACTCGGTATTCTTTGGTGACACACCGTTAGTGTTCACCTAAGCCGCACTTAACAAAGTCACGGGGACCCAAACCCCGTCTGAAGAAGCGTTTACGTGCGGTGTCTGAATCGCCCACATTGGAATGGTGGGTCTTACGTGCCCATCTTTGGAATTGATGGGTCTTATACAATGATCCACTCCGTGGATGAAATATGAAATGTGGATCTTTGAGTATGACATATGAATATTGAACAATAAGAAACATGCTCACTAATATGGAGGTAACCACATGGATTGAATCTGAACATTTAAGAATCAACAAGGTACTTAGAGTGCAATACCAACAACAAGCATACCACATGTCATAATCCTAGGAACACTAAGGTACTTGCCTTTAGCTTGCGGCAGCGTTAGTAGGCAATGCGGTGCTCCCAAACCTGAAGCTTCACCTCCTAATCAAACAAATAACTGAAATAAGGATCGACGAACACGACAATACTAGATAAAGTTCTACAACGCCCGGCGATTCAAAATTTAACTAGAAACTCTAAACTGAAAATCAACACATTCTGCCCTAAACCACCCTGGGCAGCAGCACGATAAATAGCATAACTCGTGATCTGGAACTCCAAATGAGGTGAACCCAGTTTCTGTGGACTCTTAACTGACAAATCTACAATACTCTAGTTGACAAGATAATTTAATTCGGCCAATTTAGAACACTAACAGACATATGAATGTTCAGCACAGAAAAACTGTCTACAGAATAAACAGCAGCACTAAAACGACCATAACTTTTAATATATAACTCGAATTGATCAATCTTTATCAATCCGGAAAGGTTATCAAATTACCTACAATAACCTAGTTGGGAGAAATCCCAGATTCTGCCAATTACAATTTCATAATTTACGAATTATCACAACAGTTTAATCTCGTCGGGAATCTAGACAGCGAAACTAAAGCGGTGATATCTTTTGACTCGAGCGTCGGAATTATGGCCACGGAAAGCTAAGAGTAACACCTAACTTTAACTAAGAGATGGGCATCTCGAATTATGTCACTAAGGACTCGAAATCAACCACGCAACTAAGCTGGATGCCGAGCGGGACTACAGCGAAACCATTCGATCCAAACAAATCGATCCAAATCGCAAATACTAACAAATCAACAACTAAGAATGACAACCGTTACCCTTAAAGATCCCAGGAAGTTGATGAGCGACAACCCACGAAGAGGATCTTCTTCTTCTCCTCCTTTCTCTACCCTCCTTCTTCCTCCACGATTGGCCACCAAAGCGAGAAGCAGCGACGCTAAAAGATGGCAATGCGGGAGGCGAACCTTTATGGCGGCGTGCCTGTGTGCAGGCGGCGGAGGTAGTCTTTAGCACGCCGTGCTACTGATAAATAGGGTTTGGAGGAAAAGGGCACCTCCCCTTGGGCCTCCTAGGCCAAGGCACGAGGCCAGTTCCCGAAAAAAGGCAAAAAACTCCCTTTTTAATCTATTAATCTCTGTTGGATACTTCCTTTGGTAGAATAATTTCGTGGTATTACAAAAACGTATTTCCTCGCTGTTCTTATGAGTTTTACGTTTTCTAACATGGAAAGCCTATTCTCTCGTTATCCTTATAAGGTTTACGTTTTCTGAAAGTGGAAAGCATATTATCCTCGTAGCTATAGGCGTACTTTGCAAATCCCATAGGTGGGACCCACGTGTCGGTGTCTTAAGGGAGCTTAAGAGCTAAAGGGATGCTTCACTGTTTTTGTTGAGCCCGCAAGTCAGTGTAAGGTGGTTCATTAGTTTAGCAATTAATCACCCTTTTAAGCTTAATTAACCAAAAATCGGTTCAAATGATGTGATACAGTAAATGTCCGTTTTCAGACAACAGAGCGAAGCTCTGGCGCTGGGCTCTCTGGCCACTTGCCGGCGAACCGGGGCATGGCAGCGCACCGGGTGGTCAAAATGGATTCCCTGAGCCCTCGCGCATCCAACGGTTCCGGCAATGATGGCCGGAGTGGCCGGTAGCGGCGGCGTGGTGAAGTTGGGTGGCGGCGGTGTTCGGCCAAAACGCCATTTTGTAACCCGGTGACACTCTAAGCAAGAAGGCATGAGCAAAAGCAGCTAAGGGGCTCTAGTAACTCACCAGACGGGTTGGAGGAAGCCGAGGGGACCGGAGGCGGCCTGGTGACGCAAGCCGGCGGCGGCGCAGGGAGGTTGCCGTGGTGGGGATCCTGGAGAGAAAGAGAGCTCAAATTAGAGGTAGGGGGAGGTAGAGGGAAGCTAATGGATGCTCACTGAGGAAGGAATTAAAGAGGGAGTCACCGGAGGAGGCACGGCAGTGGTGGGGGCGGATTCGGCCGGACCCGGAGAATAAGGTGATTGCGCAAGCTCCGGTGGTGAAAACTCCTAATTGATGGAGGGGTCTTGATGGTAGTGGTGTGAGGCATGCCGTGACGCAGTCGGGGAGGACTGAAGCTCACCGGAGCGGTCGGAGTGCTTGGGGGCGGCGCAGCGGTTCTAGCGGTCGAGAGTGGCGTCTTGGCAGCCGGTGCTTCTTGGTGTCTTGATGAAGAAGAGGAGGAGGAATGGCAGCCAGGATGAAGCGGCTCGGGAGTGGCTTAAGTAGGGCGAGTGGCGGAGGGAGTGAAGAAGGCGGCATGGGATCGCTTGCTCGGCATAAAAGGCGTGGCGTTCGATGTAGATGAAGCGAGAGAGTGAGAGGCGCGGTAGGGGCCACTAGAGTGAGAGAGGAGATGAGGGTCTTGGTAGTACCTGGAAGGAAGGAATGGGAACTAGGCCGCGTCGTGAGAATAGGGAATGGGTCGAAATGAATTCGGCCCGAATTCATTTTTGGAATTTCCTTTGGTTTATTAATTTCAGAAATTGAAATAATTCTTTTAGGACTTTAGAAAATAGTTAATGGAGTCCAAAAATTAAGGAAAATTTCACAACAATTCCTTGAGACAATTTGGACTTAAATAAAATATTTTCAACTTAACATTGGTATTTAGTTTTGTAAATAAATTATTTTGGATTTAAAATAAATAGGAAATAGTTTAGTCTTGTATTGCTTATTTAAGAACGAAAGGAGACCTCCCCTCCTATATAAAGTGGGGGCATGGGGTTCTCATTGTACACACAAGCCCATGGGCAAAGAGATAAGTCTGGGAATACATCCTTATGTTCTTGTCTATTGTTTATTATTTGTGAGTTGAGAGCTTTGTTCATCGGCAACACGACCTCAATTATATAACACGTTATCAACACAATAACACTCTAAGCTAAGGCTTCTTGGTACGTTGCTTTGATCTAAGTTTTCAATTCTAGCGGTAATGTTTTTTTTCATAGATTAGTTTTTATTCTACTGTTCATTGTCGTCGATCCCACAGGCCAGTTGGGTGCACGCCTTCATGTGCACGTCGAACGCATCTCCTCCTAGTCGCACTGGTCGTACACCTCTACGTACGCGTCGACAAGCAATATCATACCACCTACACCAAGAAAGTATTAGAGATATTTTATCTTGATAAATGTCATCCACTGGGTACACCCATGATTGTTAGGTCGCCGAAAGTGGAGAAATATCCATATGGAACCAGACGAGAGAATGGTGATACATTAGGGTTTGAAACCCCTTATTTAAGTGCTATTGGAGCATTGTTATACCTTGCCAATTATACTAAACCTGATATTGCATTTGTTGTAAATTGTTTGGCAAAATATAGTTCCGAGCCTACGGAGTGACATTGGAATGAAATTAAGGAAATCCTTAGGTACCTTAGGGGTACAACTGATATTGGACTCTTTTATCCCAAGGGTCAAGACATAAGGTTGAAGGGTTACTCATATGTTGGCTATCTTTCTGATCCCCACAATGCCAAGTCACAGACTTGATGTGTCTTTCTAAGTGGTTCTACAGCTATCTGTTGGAGATTTGTAAAACAATCGATTGTTGCCACATCAACTAATCATGCTGAGATCATTGCACTATATGAGACAACTCGAAAGTGCATATGGCTTGGAAGACTAATTCACCATATCTAAGAATCTTGTGGTGTAGAGGTGGATAAAACTCCTATAGTCCTTCATGAACAGTCCTTCATGAGGATAATGCAGCTCGCATTACACAAATGGAGAATAGCTATGTCAAGACCGCATATGATCACAAAGCATATACTCCCTAAACTTTCTACCCATGTGAGCAACAATAAAATGGGAATATAGAAATATAGAACATCCAATCAAGTGAGAATCTTGCGGATTTGTTTACTAAGGCCTTGCCAGGACCAAGTTTTGAGAAACTTATACGTGGTATTGGTAATTTGGTATGAGAAGACACAAAGAGTTGTTGTCTTAAGGAGAAGATATATTATTTTCATATATGTTCATCATTGGATGAATAGATGTCATACACTTTTTTTTCCCTTATTTGAGTTTCGTCCCAATGAGTTTTCTCATTCGAAGGTTTTTAATGAGTCAGCATGTGCAATGGTAAGAACACGAGCTATGTACAATTTTCTTCTTACCTTTTTTCCCACAGGGATTTCCGAAGAAGTTTTTAATAAGGCATGAGCATGGTGTTGGCAAAGTGTCCAAGGGGTAGTTTTGTATATCGGCTTGTTTTTTTATGCCTGATTATGTATGGACACTTTATCTAAACAAAGACCCATTAGGCGGCTGTCGGCCACAATGCCCATTAGTTAGTTTAGTCTCATATTGCTTATTCATGTGTGAAGTGAGACCACCTCCTCCTTTATAAAGGGGGACATGTGGCTCTCATTGTACACACAAGCCCACGGGCAAAGAAATCAATAAAGAGATAATGCTGGGACTAGGGGTAGATAACGAGCCAGCTCGGCTCAACTCGGTCAAACTTGTTAGTGAACACGAGTCGACTCATTAAGCAAACGAGCAAAAATACATGCTCGGCTTGGCTTAGTCTAAAAGCTCGAGCTGGCTTGTTCGAGCCAAGCGCTAACAAAGTAACAATGTCATGTATGTTAGTATGTACAATATAAGTTCTTGACATGCACCAAGGAGGCATCCGCAGTGGTCAGTGCTGGTTGGCCAGAGCGAGGCGGCTTTGTAGCAGAGGAGACGAGTCGGTGAGGGGTTCCATGGTTCAATATCGATGTCGATTGCAGATGGGGAAGTGGAGGCGGACGCTGGTCGATTCTTGGACTCCATGCTCGATTGTCATTCCATCGCCCGTGAAGGCTGGAGACGGAGGGAGTGGAACCGCGGGAGGAGGCCGAAGTCGGAGTGGGCGGGCACTAGGTAGAGGTCGGGTGTGGAGGGTGAGGGCGAAGACGGAGGGGGTGGGACCGCGGGGCACTACTACAAAAAGGCTAATACTGGATGCCTTATCACAGACGGTTGACCAAAACCGTCTGTATTACATCTAATTCTGAGCGGTTTTGGTTTAGAGGCAAATGCGTATTCTTGGTTGTGCTAAAAACCATCTGTGAAGAAGTAATATCACAGACGATTCATAACTAAAACCGTTTGTGAATTATCACAGACGGTTATTAACAATAACCGTCAATAACCATCTGTGATAATTCTATATATCACAGACGATTTTCAACAACGAACCATCTGTGAAACATCACAAACGGTTCTTAACAATAACCATCTGTGATATTACTACATATCACAGACAGTTTTTGTTATAACCATCTGTGATAATATCGCTATAGTGCCAGTTGAAGCCCAATGAGTTTATTCGTCGCTGATGCGTCTCTTCGTCGCATCAATGCCGCTTCGGCTCCCCGATGCGTCTCTTTGTCTCACGCTTCGAATTTATTCTTTGTTTTTATAAAAAGGATCATCCGCCATAGAAGATGATCATCCCCACATATAGATCTAGTACTTATTAAAAAAACAGAAATGGCTACCTCTTCTGCTTCCTTGTCGCCGGCATTGATGGCCTACGTGGCCGCACTGTACGAGCACCTCTCTCGCTGTACGTTGAACCGTGCTACGGAAGAACATTGTTTCAATAGTGTCTTCGTCCTCCTCTGTCCGAGAATTTGCTGGAGCAAGTGATGGCCACCTTTCGCCATCTTGACATCCTCCTCCGCCGCGTCTTCTGGGTGATCTTCCACTTTTGGCGAGTTTACCGCGTCATCAACGTGGTTCTCCATAATGACGTTGCACATCTCCAGG